>CAJNOL010005992.1:0-10253 GCA_905250125.1 Rotaria sordida | reverse complement strand
ACCTCAAAATAAAAACTAATCCTTCTTATAGTATGAGCTCGTTGAATTGATTCCATGAATATTAATAACTCTTTAAATTGTTTTAAACAAATAAAAGTTAGCCATAAACATTGCTTTTTCTTCCTACGACCGGCCAAGAATTAAGCCCATAACTAAAATTGACTCAAAATTTGTCTTTGATGGAAATTTTGTGGTTCAAATTTATTTTTTTCTTTTTCGTCAAAAGATCGAAACACATCACTTATTAAATAATTGCCAAAGAGTATGCAAGAGAGGAATGACTTAAAAGAAATATTCTTTTAATATATGAAGTTGTTAAGGCCTCTCCCTCAAAAAAAGTCAATTTTCGTCAGAAATTTCAAAATTGAGATAAA
Organism: Rotaria sordida; assembly: GCA_905250125.1. NCBI lineage: Eukaryota > Metazoa > Rotifera > Eurotatoria > Philodinida > Philodinidae > Rotaria > Rotaria sordida. Next base: position 9,879 of record CAJNOL010005992.1, on the reverse strand, counting down.
CGCATGGAGAGAGAGCCCGTCATCTGCTCTTTCATAAATGATAAAAGTTTTTCCTCGGTACCTCATTTTTCCCATAAAACTTTTCAAGATTTCTGTCGTCACATAGTCAAAAAATAAGCGGTTTTTTTGAAAAATCGAACAGTCTTTTTCGTTTTTTCCCAGATTATGCTTTTTCAAACGCGCAACCCAAATCTCTCTGTCTGGACTCTTTCAATATATTTAAATTTTTATTTGTTTGAAAGACTACGTCAAGATGCAGTGCCCTCCAGAGCCCTTTTTGTATACTCAAAAAGTGAGTACACCATAGAATCGGTCAGTGTGTCCGTCTGGTCAGCCGTATACACGATAACTCCTTCAGGATGTCATCCGATTGTGATGAAATTTTGCACATAGAATTGTCTCATCAATGTTTTGGTCGAGTTCGAAGATGAGAATCATTTGTCATGAAATTGCTGAGTTATAGCAAAAAATGCCATTATTTCCTGTATTTTTCTATACGAATATTGATCTTGAGGATGTGGGCGTGAGTGTGAATGCGGCTGGGTGTAGGTGTGGGTGCGGGTATAGATCTTCTCTGCATCAGAACCCACACCCACACCCACCGCCACAGTCGCACCCACACCTGAACGAGGCTTGTGGGGCGCAGGCCGAAACTGACAGTCATAGTTGCTATCTACACTATGGTAGTCAGTAAGAGTGGAGCTCCGGAAGAGATTCACATACAAATAGACTACAATTCTCAAAAATATAATCATTATTATATTGCCGACAGAAGAAACTCGCAAATAAACATAGGGAAGTCTCTGTCAAATCACAACTGACTCCAGTATTTTCCTGATTTGGCCCATTTTGTTCATTTTTGTTCTTATTTTTGAGGCTATATTCTGAAAAAGCATGAAAAACTACATCGATCTCTCTCTCTTTATATATATCACTCTTTGGTTCCAGATTTCTCTGTTCTGCTATAGAGGATTCAGGACCCCAAATCTGTTTTTTTTTTTACTATTTCGCTCTAAAACTAACTAAATCTCGACTTCAAACAACTCTTTTTATGTGTTTCTCTTTAAGCAAGCGATTTCATACATCACCAAATCTATTTCAAGCTTTCTAGTGATGTTAGGGGGTAGCTTGAAGTCGATAACAGAAAATAGAGTCCCTTCAGCATCCTACAATAAATCGAATTTTTCTCCAGCAAAATTCTGTTTTCTTCGAGTTTGAATCTGAAATTCGGAATCAGCTTTAAATTTCGCGTCTAATGATGCTAGTTTCATTACAATTTGAGAAAAATGTTTTTCGACAGTCCTACGGTCCCTAAAGGTGCCCAACAGACCGTGAAAAATGAAAATTATTTTTCGCTAGGAAAAAGTAAATCATTTTACTCAGAATTTTATACTTATTCTGAATATATAATTCTTTTTAAAAAATATTTCGGACAAAAAAAAGTGCTCTTATCGATACTTGTCCTTTAAGGAAAAAAAAACCTTATTTATTATAAAATTATTTATTTATTTTAAAAACATGTATTCATCATAAAACTAATATTTCGTTATTGATATGAATTTGTCAAATTTGAAGAATACATATTCAAGCGAAAATCATAATAATTCTATGAGTTCGGATATATTTCATTGAATAGCTTGGAGCTGTTTTGATGAAATATTAAATTTTGATTTTGATCTAATTGAACAAGACCAGGTTGAGGTTCACGTCCATCATGATGTTGTGCGTCACCTAAAAAAAAATTAATAGTTTAATTGTTCTTAAAGTTTCATTTAAGAAAAATCTGGATTAAACATTTGAAATTTCTCAAGAGATTATTTAAAAAAATGACTTACCCGTAGAGTTCAACAATCCAACGGCAAATAGAGGATGATATTTTACTGATTGTGAAAGTGGTCTTAATGTGTTAAGTTGTTTTACTTTTTGAGGAGCAAAATCGGACAAAACGAATTGACAAGTAACAATACCATCTATAAATGTTGCCGGTAAAGGTGTAAATATACCACCTTGTTCTGATCCAGCAGGTACAGGAGGTGTATGATTCCCAGGATTCATAAATCGCTGTATAGCAATTTTGTCATTAGCAAATCGTTTACACATAAACACATGAGCTTCACCCTAGAAATGAAAACTTTATTCCTACGCATATACTTCACATTCGAGGAAATATAATAATTTTAAAGAGTTAAGTGTGGAACAGAGAGAACATTGTATGTTTCTATATTTGTTCTATTCATTAAAGACCAATATTCAAGAAGAGGATTATAGTTAATCTCTCCTTTCTAATGAAAAATAAAGGTCATAAAAATGTTCTTCCTGCTCCAATAGTTAGAAAAGCTATTCTTCTATAATCACCATAGACTGATTTTGTCCGAGACCCATAGCAGCATATTGTGATGATTTAAGATTGTTAATAATCATTACAACATATGTGATATTGATTCCACCAATGAATGTCCATCTTACATTAATAGTCACATTATTAGCAGGTGGAGGATCTAGCACTATGTTCGTGGAAACTATCGTAGGATCTAATGGAATTGCTTTTCCATCACTGAACGATAAAAATATGAGTAAAAATGCAATGAAAAATTTCATCTAAAATACACAAAGAATATTTCAACTTCATTTTACCAGATTCAAGGATAAAAAAAAACACAAAAGAAACACAGGCTTGTTTCACATATCGGTTTTTCACAGTTTAGTTCCATTTGTATGGATATACATGAAAAATATCTCTTCATTGTCTGAATTATATAATTGAAATTGTGAAAATATTGTAATTACATTCATCATAAATACGCAAATAAAATAATAAAAAAACAAAAAAGCAAAAAGTTGTTTTTAACATAGATAAAAAAAGTAACGAACAACTTGTTCTTCTGTTTTATTATTCTTTGTAGTGTGCTTACATCGTAATATCATACAGATCTGTTGACACCATACAGAATCTACATAGGTGCATAGACTTTGTAAAACTTTTATCATTTTGCATATTCACTGATGATGATGCGGGTAGAAAGACTGATAAGGACATACTAATTCTGGTTTGTTTGACAATGCAAAACGAATTTTCATATTTAAAATCGTGACAATGCATTACGAAAAAGTACTCAAAATAGAAGTGTTTGTAGTGTCAGTTAAAAAGATAGCACATACTCGAATCAAATAAAAACTTTTACCGCCAAACTAACAAGATTAAAATATTAGTGAGTGTTGGCTTGCCTAGAGAGAGATATTCGATTTTTACGTTACTCACGATTTGGGCACATACCCAAACAATCAGAAAAATGAAATTGATGCGTTAGAACGGCCGTTTTGCGTTTTGTCTTTAAATACACTTTACACATTCAAAAATGTCCGAATTTTCACGTTTTTTCGGTCGCATTTTTTTCAGATTTCACATCGTTAAAATGATGGAAGAGGCACACGCGGTTAAAACGCATCTTTAAGATCAACGGTGTAAAACATGTAATTTCGGACATTTTTGACTGTGTAAAATGTGTTTAAAAGTTATCTTAGTTTTCAGCAAAATATAGCCCAGTTGTCATAGTATATCTTCTGACAATTGTATCTTTCTGACTCGTACTCATGTTGGAGTAAACCAAGAGTAGTAACAATGATCTTTTTGGAGTTGACTCAAAATTTGCATCTATTCCACATACAAAACAAATGTTGCTTATCGGTCAGTAGATGAGTCTTGAATTTAAAGTTTTGACTGTTTTTAACATTTTACACCCTCTATCGATAATATTCAACATTTGAAGGTTGAGATGGATTAAGAAAGACAAATTTTTTTACCATAATGTAGAGCACAAAATTCTCTATCGATTAATGTAGTTTTTTGTTCTTTCAAACTCAATTCTCTAGGGTAAAAAAGCTTAAATATTAAAAGTGGTGTAAACTTTTGTCCTACATTTTACATAGGCTACTATTTAAGCGGTCAGTAAAATAAATTAAATGGTCAGTACTTAGGTTATCACTCATGTAAAAAGAAGATTGGAAAAATTCTGATTTTAATCAGATTTTTAATCAAACTAGTGATTAAAATAAATTAAATTTATAAATATCAATTTTAATGGTGGCGACCATAAAATGCGTTTTCTCGAGCTTTATGTTGAAAACTCAGATGTTCGATCGCTTTTCGGACTTCTTACCTGGAAAAAAATTAGTAGACATGATGCTAGATCGACCTTTGACATAAATTCCATGCTTCAAGACTCGATATCAATTGGTGCTTATTCATTTAAAAAGAAAAACTATTAGAATTGATTAACATCGGTTTAAAAACTTTAATCGATTTTAATGAATTAAAAATCGAATAATGTGACTAAAATTGAGTAAAATAGTCAATGGAAAAATTTTAATCGGTTAAAATGGATATTTTGTAAATTTAATTTATTTTAATCACTAGTTTGATTAAAACCCTGATTAAATTTGTCCCATTTTAATCGCTTTTTAATCACAAAAGATTCGATTAAAATCAGATTTTTTTCAATCTTCTTTTTACATTGCTGACCATTTATCTTACGGACCATTTCATCTATTTTACTGACCGTTTAATAATATCACTTTTATATTTATATATTAAGTAGTGAAAGTGTATTTCGTAACGTAGTTGTAAATTTATTTTAATCAATATGTGAACAATTTTTTTGTCTATAAAATGATTAAAAATAAATAAATGAATAGAGAGAAAATCTGGTATTAATTACTTATCGTTCACTTCAAAAGATACTTTTCTTCTTATCAAAGTTTAATCATATAGGCTAGAATCTTTAACAAAAACATAGTTTTCTTTTTATTAAATTCTTTAGCCAGAACGCGTCCTATGAATTGTAATAGATAGCAATCTCAATCTGGGTATGGGTGTGGAAAGAGGGAACTAACATCCACACCCTCTTTATTCATGTGCTTGATTTTTTCCTTTTTTTTATAAATTTTTTCGCCACACGCTTTATCAAGGACATTGCTACACGAGTTGTACACGTTGTGTATGAAATGATTTGCTTGAGTGATTTGTGCATAGTGAATATGGCATACGAAATAACATCGCAACATATTCATACTTGAAAAAATATCGAGAAGCAAAAGGTAATAGAAAAAACCAAATTACTTTTTCGTTTGACGAAAGTAATATATTACGTATATTCATGTATGTATAAATAAAAAAGCTTCATAGTAAAAAATTTTGCTATATATTTAAATACATATTGGATATCGAATCAATACCATCGTCCATGCTCCTCTTTATATATGTTGAAAATTTTGTTTTTGAAAAATATATAATTTAATGATATTAGCAAATCTAAGGTATTGAATGCTTAATAACAACAGTATATAAATTAATTTATATGATAAAAATGGGCAACAGGATTTAGGATGTGGGTGTGAGTGTGAATGAACAGAAGACTGACATCCACACCCTATTCAATACTAGTCTAATATAACTAGATTCATCATAAAATCAACAACTTGTTTGTGTTGAGAAGAAACAAAACTAACGAGACATTCAATTAATTAACAGAAGATTGTACTAACAGCCGATATGTAGTAATTTTAGTAGAATCATTTTTGATTTTATTTCGTTTCTCTATTTTCTTAAGTTCATGTATTAATCTACAATATCTTATTTGAAAATTGATCGAGACTAACATTAGTTTTTTAGCTTAAAATCAAAAAAATATTATGCACTTTTTATATCTTATTATTAAATTGGTGAGTGACGATCATACTGCAAGTGATGTTGTTCCTTTTTATACCTTTACGACCATTGTTAATATTGAACCAGTATTTCATTGATAATTCAGAAAAATAAAGTTGAAAGATTGACGTATTATTCTCAATGAATTTTTGTTTTATTATTTAAAATGAAGCTGTTAATAGTCATTTGTGAGTGTGGGTGTTGATGAAGTGAAGATCCACATCCACAACCACACCCATCGCATCTAGTGACACATGCCGATGTATTGATGATATTGTACCAGCGAATTTACTCCAGAGTCATTTGTGAAAGAATAGTTTCCCTACAAGTGACCGTCGGATTTTCACATGACAGAAATCAAGCACACAGACGCGTGACAGAGACACAAATGTACAGACACATCTGTGTATTTGTGTTTCGTCAAGCATGATGGAAGGACAAACACACAGAAAAAAAGCTAAACCGTGCAAAATAGCGATAGGAGTTGAATGGCGCCCTTGGACGCAAGAAATGCGAGAATTTCGAGCCACCGGTCAGATTTTGACAGACTTTACAGTCAAGGAATTTAGTGGATGGCATGTACACGTTGTTTATTCAAAATTACATTCATTAATCCTACACTTACGAAGCAGTGAGTTACAACCAAATATTTAGATAATAAAAAGGGTGTGGGTGTAGGTGTGGATGTTGGTGTGGGGTGGGTGTGGCTGTGGCTGTGGCTGTAGATAATTAGGGGAGACACCAAGCCGCACCCAAACCCACCCCACACCCACACTCCTAAACTAACTATTCTCATTCTCGTTCAGATGACTCACCCGTTCTGTCACGAATCGGTCGTGGCATAGCAATGAACAATCTCGGTGATGCATGGTATAAGAAGGGCGACTATCACCTTGCGCTTCAATGGTTTGATAAAGCACTTGTCCTTCAACAGCAAGAGCCTGAACTGACCTATAATATGGCTGGATCAATCAACAACAAAGCTGTCTTGCTCATGATGGCTGGCCAATGGGAAGCAGCATTGACTGCGTTTCAGCAAGCAATTGATATTTTCATTCAATTTAAAAGTTATGGCGAATTGAAGAATTCCCTTGGCAATGTGGGCGCAATTAAAGATCAGCTGGGAGAGTACGAAGCCGCACTCGAACTGTATCGGCAAGCAGGTGAGGCTTTACGAGCAGCAGACATTTTGGATGAGCATCTAAGTGTGGCTGAAAATGAGACGAAAATTGCTTTTGTCTATATAAATCAAGCACAATGGCAAAACGCACTGGAAACACTGACCAAAGTACAAGAAATTCGCGAACGCATATTACCCGCCTCTCATACCGACTTGGATCGGATATTGTTCACGATTGGCATTGTTCTACGCAATCAGCAGCGATATGACGAAGCACTTGAACACATGACTCGGGCACTAGCTATCTATCAGCTATCATACAGTAGCTGGCACCCATACATAGCCAATACTTACAATTCTATGGCCAATTTGAGAAGCGCACAAAATTAATTTGCCGAAGCATTACCTCTTTATGAACAGATCTACGAACAATTTCAACAATTCTATGAAACTGATGAACATGCTGATATTGCTCACGTGCTCAACAATATGGACGAAGTACATCGCCTTCTTGCTGATTTACCGAAAGCATTCCACTATCTAGAGAGGGATCTACATATACGACAGACTAAGCTAGGATTTGATCACCCTGATACAGCTACCACATGGGTCAATTTAAGCTTGGCATATCGAGCTCAGGGTGATTTGAACACTGCGATTGATTATGCAAGACGTGATTTGGCCATTCGACGAAATAAATTGCAATCGGAACATGAAGACCTGCAAGAAACAGAAAAGTTGGTTATTCAATTACAACAAGAGATTCTCACTGTTAGTCAGCAGTAGGGATGCCACGTTGAAGTTGATTTGAAGTTAAGTTGATTAATCAACTTAGCATAAAGTTGAAAAGTTGAATTCAATTCTAATCAGCTTCCAACTGTATAGATCAATGAGTTTTGACGTCTTCTCACTAGAAATGACATTTTGCCACTGATTACTAATAAATTGTCATAAAAAGCAAAGGGAAAAGTTGATTCCAATCAAGGCAATCATTGACAATCAAGAGTTTTCTGCTTAAGTAGATTGTCTTAAGCATTAATATTAACAGAAAAACAAACAACACACACCACTTAATTTGTTAATATTAAGTGTTAACGAATCACTTAACCATGAATATTAAGTTTAAACTTTTCTGCTTAACACTTAACTTATTTAAAATTAAGTTTAAGTGATTATGTTAGACAAACTCGAGGTTTTTCCTACTCTTGTATGGATAAAACATCGTGTTACCCGAGCGAACCAATGGGTTAGCGAGCATTTTCTCTTAAATGCTTCGAACAAGACGATGTTTCGTTCTTACAAGAGTAGGAAAAAAATCGAGAAAGTGGCTTCTCTTGATCGAAAAAACTCAAGTATAAAATTTCGAAAAACCACCAATAGATTTGAAATCCTCAATCTCGATAACTTTTGGTTGAACTGTATATGGAATCGCTATTTTTGGCAAATAGACTTTCCTTGACAAGAAAACTAAACTCACAAATTTTTCGTTACTTGATATACGTTAGTTGATAACGTGACGGTAATGCCCTCTCCTAGGAAAAACATGATTGTCACTCTGGTTAATAATGAAAACTCAAAATATTATCGAAATTAAAACTCGAATTCACACTTAATTAGCGAGAAAAACCGAAAGCAATCATCGACAATCATTGGCACACAAACCATTCAAAATGTTAGCTTTTCCCCATTGGAACAAAGTGAAGTTAATAATAGTGTCTTACTATTTTAAGCCCAAGTCTGGGTATATTAATGTTTTTTCGACAGAATCTCATTAGACACCATCAAGAGTGGCAATTCTGAAGCAGTGAGCACTTTTTCGCATTTTCTAAATAGAAGTTTGGACTATTGCTCCATAATTATTATCGATAACTTTGAAATTATGCTACGTAATTGCCGTTTTAGTTATTATTTAAGACAGAATATAGTACAGATTAGAAATGAAGCACACCATATTCTATTTGAAATTGAACCTATCGACGAATGAAGTATTACACAATGTTTAAAGGAATTATCATATGATAAAAATTCAAATATAAAACATATCAGAGTATTCCAAACATGGCTCGAGTATCTAATACAAAATTATTCAACGTATCAACGTCGAACTACCGATGCATTGCGTCAAATGGCTGACATTTACTATGTTGTAGAAAAATTTCATAAGGCATATACAAATTTATATCTAACTTACGAATTTACACACATCATCAAGATGATCTCAATATGAGAACTGTTGAAGATTCTATGAGATACATTGAACAAGGGACAGGAAGACTACATATTGCAAATATTGTATGAGATGATAATTGGGAAAATGGACCTCTCTTTTTAGGAAATAGATTTCCTAATACATCAATTTTATCTGCTCCAACAAAACGAGAAATAATTCAATTAATTAAACCTTAATTTCAATCAATTTTATTTAAAACTTTGAAAAATACGTTTGACTAAAATTAAAACTTTATTTTCTTTTTATTTAAAAACAGTAAAAATAGTTAAAAGTTTAATATTTTCCTTATTATTTTGATAGCAAGAAAAGATACGTTAAAAGAAAATTTCTGTTAAATAATTCATTATCAGAAAACAACTATTAGACTTTTCAAGGATATTCTCTTCATTGATCTTATTTATTGCTTGTTCTTAATTAACACAATTTCAAGATTTTTCCCTTACTATCGTTAATTTTCAGATATAACATCACAAATATGTAAGTAAAAAATTAATAATAATTTTCAAGCGCCATATTCTATTTCAATCTTTATTCAAAATTCATTTCTCATTTATGCAGAATAATAAATCATCAAATATTGAGTATCAACATGTTCGAACTATCAATTGGCTTTTAGAAACAAATCGTAACAATTTTTATTTATCGAGCATATAACACCAATAAGACGTTCATCTTCGTCATCCTTAAGTCTTTTAGAACAACAATGTTTAGAATTTAAAAAACGACGAAAACGAAAGAAAATTATCAATAATGAAACTATTAGTCATAATGATTCAAATAGTTCATTATCAACAACATTCATTATTGAACGAAATCAATAAGCTT
>CAJNOL010005991.1:0-10258 GCA_905250125.1 Rotaria sordida | reverse complement strand
CTGCACATTTCATACTATTGAATTACAAAGACTTGTGATTGAATAGCTAGAGAATTGTTTTTTCGATACCTAAGGGGACCTCAAGTATCAAAATTTGAGTTGTGACCATGTGAAATACAGAATTGTGAAGAATATTGAGAGTTCGATGCTGACTTTCAAAGTAATAAAATCAGGTTTAAACAATTTGGGGCTTCTCATCCGTAATTCCACGCAACTTTTGACATATTAAAGCGTGATTAATGTATGATAATAAACTAAGAAATGAATAACCATCAACTACATACTTTTCTTAATCTTATTTTACTATATTTTGCTTGTTCGATAAAGTTAGAGATACTTCACTTTACTTTACTTTACTTTATCCGGTAAAGTCAAGTAGGATTACTTTACTTTACCCAGTAAAGTAAAGCTGGGTTACTTTACTTTACTTGATAAAGTAAAGATAAAGTGCCACCCCTAGTCAGGATGCAGGGCACCACAGAGTCCTTTTTTTTTTAATTCTTATTTTTTTAGCGGAAAAAGGGGATCACAAGTTCAATGGCTCAAAAAAAAGCGCCAAAAATGGTTGTCTAGTTACATAAATGTCTGTATATATAATAAAAAAAAAAGCTTAACTAAAAAAAGGACTCTGTGGTGCTCTGCACCTGGGCATGCTCTTGAAGAACAATAGAAAATTTAAATATATTGAAAGAGCCTGGACCGAAAAATATTGGACAAAAGATCAAAAAGTCATACACAGAGAAAAAATGAAAAACATTTTGTGATTTTTCAAAAAACCGCTGGTTTTCGAATAGGGGGTCTCGAAAAGCTTGAAAAATTTTTGGAAAAAATGAGGTATAGAGGAAAACTTTTTATCGTTTATGAAGGAGCAGATGACGGGTGTGGGTGTAAGCGTATGCGTGAAGAGAAGACTCATACCCACACCCACACCCGCATCCCATAATATATTTAATTGTATAATATGATCATTCTTTATGAGGTACTTCGACAAAATAAAAAAAAACGAGTTTTGATAGGAAAAAAATTCTTTAGTCTTTATTTTGCCTTTATTTTAATTTTATAAAGATAAGGAAGCTTTTCTTTATCTTTATTTTTTAAACATCAAGGTTTTCTTTATCTTTATTCTTTATTATGAAGAAAATAAAAATAAAGTAACACCTCTAACCACATCACAAGAATTATATTCCTCTCGATGATACAAAAATGAGACTCGATAGTGAATACTATTTACTTTGAAAACATTCACAATCAGGACATTTTAAAAAATATGACATGTTCTTTTTAATATATTCAATTGTTAATTAAGTCTAGCAATAATTCAATTTTTTTTTCGCTATTTGTAAATGAAATTCTTGTTTTTCTTCTCATTGTTCGTAGACAGTCGGCCGTCTTGACGACATATACTATGGTAGAAATTCGATACCCATGTTTTGCGTAAAGTATGAAACGAAAACAGTACACTTGAAGAAAAAAAACAGACGGCTATACGACTTGTTGAATCAAAAGTGAAAATTTGAAAGCAATGATAAGGAAAAAGAGTTATATAAATACAGATGTTCTGTTATAGCAGACATCAAAGTAAAAAAAATCTGGAGTTTGCCACAAAAACTAAAGCATTACTTCTGACAAATCTTAAACGTGCACACAATATCGATTTAAGCATGCTTACTGATGAGTTAAACACTGCAGAATCTCGTCGTCTTCTCAAGATTGTTGATGACATGAGAGAAATATTACATTATGAGAAAATTTCTCTTCCTCATATTGTTGTTGTTGGCGATCAATCAGTAAGTAAAATCACATTTTGATTACTATATCGATCTCATATTTGACACATTCCAAGGTAGGTAAATCGTCTGTTCTGGAAGCACTAGGTGGGATCCAATTGCCACGAGCACAAAATATTTGCACTCGATGCCCACTCGAGTTACGCATGAAAACTATTCCATTGAATCAGCAAGAGTATGCTACTATTCGATGTGAAGGTATACCTGAGATCAGAGTCAACAAGTTTTCTGAGATCATGGGCATGGTAAAAGATTGTACAGTGCGATTAGCAGGTGAAGGACTTAACGTTTCACCAAAGCCTATTTACTTAACGGTATATAAGAAACATATCCAAGCAGATTTGACATTGATTGATTTACCAGGTAATCACGCATCATATGATAAGGTGAATCAATTGTTAACCGATATTTTATTCCCATTTTTATAGGTATTACTCGTAATCCAGTTGGTGGACAATCGAAAACTATTCATAAAGATATAGTTGAACTTATTGAACATTATATTAAACCACGAACAGCTATTGTCTTGCATGTGATTCCTTCGTCTGTCGATTTTACAACTTCGGAATCGATTCAACTTGCAAAAAAGAATGATCCACAGTGTAAGAATATATAATTTGTTTCTAATTGTTAAACTATTATCTGTATTGAAAGGTGAACGACAATTGATCGCTGTATCAAAAATTGATAAATTTGACAGAGGTATTGGTGAAAAACTTCAAGGTATTGGGCCAGGTTCAATGGCATTAAAACTTGGTTGCATAGCTGTCCTTAATCGTACACAAGAAGAAATAGATCAAAATATCCCATTTGATGAAATGCGACGACGAGAACAAAAATTCTTTTGTTCAAATAAAGCTTTTAAAGATGTGCCAGAGCGATATCTTGGCAGTGAACAATTAGTCAAACGACTTGCTTTAATTCAACAAGAACGCATTCGTTCAACTCTTCCTTCAATAATAGATGAACTTAAAAAAGAAATCAAGTCAAAGAAATCTGAATTGAAACAAATGCCACCACCAGTTACTTCTGAAATGGATTGTTGGGCATTGTATACAGATTTAATTAAAAAATATCGTGAAATCATTAATGCACGTGTTCATGGAGTATATGACAATGAGATGCAATTAAAAATTGAAGAGTCGACCGTTACAACATTTGACGTGTTACGAGCAGCTACTATTACACAAATCTCTAATGATCGGTTCGATGAACGGATTGCCTTTCAACTATATAATCGACAAAAAGAATGTAGAGAAAAACTTCATAGTTCTTTCGCACATTTCTTGTCATCAGAATATCAAAAACTCGTATTAAATCTACTTGAAGAAAATACTGGTGTCACTTTACCTAATTTTCCATCATTTAGCATCATTGAACGACTTTATCGTGCTGAACAAAACAAATTTCGAAAACCATGTGAAGATCTAATTGAATCGTATACTGAATATTTGAAATTAGTGTTGATTAAAATATTAAATCAAGTTTTTGCTGAAGAGACAAGCTATAAATATCAAATAGTACATAAATTAACTGATATAATTCTACGTACTATCGGCGAAAGTGAAGAAGAATGCAGTAATGATATAACAAAGATGCTCGAAATTGAAAAACGAGTATTTACACTTAATCATTACTACATGGATACAGTGAACAAAATCAAAAAAAAATGTCAAGAATACAATGATAGCGTAGAAATAAGTAAGCTTCATGTCTATCAATAAAATCTATGCTTGTCAATTGTCGTTTTTCTTTATTAGATGAATATGACCAATTTTCCTCGAGATTTGCTATCGATGACTTCGTCATAGATTTGAGTAATCTTTCAAATGAACATCAAGCTGCATTAGATGTTCAAATAGCAATGTCAGCTTATTGTCGTGTAGTTGAAAAACGTATTGTTGATCAGGTTTCTCAACTTTGTTACTATTGGTTTATCACTCGATGTGCTCTTCCACTCGACTCAAAACTGAGTTCAGCATTTACATCGGCTATTTTGTTTGAATGGATGCGTGAACCATTTGATCAACAGCAAAAACGTGAGAATTTGAAGAAAAGTATAGATGCAATGGAAAGAGCATTAGTTATGGGGCAAAGTGTGTAATAAGCAAAAAAAAAACATTAATATTTTTTATATGTCACTACTAACTTTAAATCTAATTACATAATAAATAATAGCAACGTAATTTAATTTCACATATACTGGAATTTTTCATCTTTAAGAGTACGATCATCATCAGCAATAAGACATCCCTTATGATAATGAGTTTTCTTTTTTATCCGAAACAACAATAACAAAAACCATCTAGGTTATTCAGTTGTGACTCAATCGAACACAACAAGAAAATATCTATTATTCGAAATAGGCATTTTCTATTAAACAGGGTGTGGGTGTGGGTGTGAGTGTGGGTACGGTTGTGGTTGTATGGGTGTGGGGTGTAGCTGTGTATCTGGGGTGTGCGATGCGGGTGGGTGTGGGGCATGAGCATTCTTTTCATCGTCACTCCGGTCAAAATTCACAAACACATCCACAGCCACACCTGCACACTGACCCTACTCTATGTGTTCATTTCTCTTATGTTCTATTCAGTATTTTAGAGCGGTAAAAACCGGCCGGTTCTAATGATTCGGACCAGATCAGTTACAACTTTGAGGTGAAATCAGATTAGTAGCAAAGAGTAGCTGAGGTGGCACTATGTCTTCAGGTTTCGAAAGATCGGGCTTTCTTTGTGCCAGGCCATTCATTGACCATATAGTCTAGATACACGTAGAAAGTCAATCTTCAACATCTGAAAGTAGTGCTAAAATCATATGAGGCAGTCGTTTCAAACAATGAAAATTTGCATTATTTTGCTTGATGTTGTGAAATCTTTCGTCCTCTTCTGTGATTACATGCGCAAAGTAGACTGAAATAGACTCTTCTCTTTCTTTGTTGACGACAAACAACAGAGATTGCATCCAGAGAGAATGACGTGATGTAAGTAAATAACAACGTCCGTAATACTTTAGTCAACAATCGAATATGAGTAGTTATTTTCTTCGTCCTTCAGAATTTCTCCGAAAAAGAATATGCGGTTTATTTGGCTGCATCACGTCAGCCCTTGTAGTCTTCAGATGTTTCATGAAGCTTGGACAACACTCAAAACAAGTGAATGAGAAAAAACAAAATGATTTTTGTCTGCGAGGAAGACTACATTATACGGAAAGAAACAAATACCGATGCATTGTTTCAAATGTTTAGGGGTATCAGGGTTTCTGTCTCTCCAAGTTCTCTTCCCAAGGAACGGGAACTCACTTGCCAATTCATTTCTGCGTGTTTTTGGACACGCTGTGATGTTTAGACATATTTTTCTTTCATAGAGTGTGGGTGTAGGCGTGTGGGTGTGGGTATAGGTGTGTGGGTGTGGGTGTGTGTGGGTGTGGGTGTGTGTGGGTGTGTGTGGGTGTGGGTGTAGTTGATGAGAAGATATCCACACCCACACCCTCGACGTCAGAAAGAGCAGCATTTTCCGTGCTCAGTCGAGGATCATCATATAGATAAATGGAATTCCAACACAAACCATTTTCGAGTGTCCACATAGATAGAAATGTATTCAATTCGTACATGTAGTTTATATTATGCATATTCAAACAGTTCCAAGGATCACGAAAGATATTATGAAAACTCAATCTGTTGTTCCATCTGATACACTGTCCATATCCACATGACCACCAGCGATGATGACAAATATGTTCATCACAATCTATCGTAGTTGATTTCCAAAAACAGAAGCAACCATAAATCAACCTAGAAGTTTCGTCGCTCCAATCCATACAATCATTATCACCTAAATTATGAGAAATATTCCATCTTGTTCGTTTTTTTCGTCAAATAACTAAACTTACCATCTAGCCAATATTCTTCAGGCACACACATACCATTTATACATCGAAATTCATTTTCTTCACATTCATTGAATTCGAGTTTGCTACAATTTTCTTCATCCCATCCATTTATGCATTGTTGAATACCATCACATATATCTCGCCAATCGAGACATAAAAGTTCCGAATCACATAACACTGTCTTGTAGCATAAAATGTTACCATAGATCTGACTGCAGTCACTATTGGATAGTCGAAGGTCTGCTTGCGAAATATGAGACGCTTCGAACGAGTTGGCTTCAGGAGTCAATTTATATTCACAGTATTTACCAAAAGTATTTGGATGTATACAACGGCACAGAAAATTTTGTTTCATACCTGATTTGAATAGTGAATGATCGTTGTAATAAATTGCAGCATATTCTTCAGCCATCTGAACACCTGAATTCCATTCAAGTACTTCCAATGGTTGTACATTTTCTTTCAAAAAAATCAACAAAATATTTGGTTTGTCCTCCATTCACACATGTGTTGATGCTCCTTTTGAAATTTTTAATAACGTCTAGTCGTATACAGTAGGGTACTTTTCCTGTACTACTACCATCACCATAATCAACATCAACATCATCACGTACATATATACAATCGATTTTTTCTGATGATATTACACTGTTTCCTGTATCATAGAGAAGAATACGACTATTGCACATACCGGCTAGGCAAAGAATTGATACGATGAACGTTGATAGCATTTTCCTACGAGAATGTTCCTATACCTCTTGAAAATTTAATACAAGTTAGATGATTGCCTTACATGCTCAGTTTTTTCTTCTGTAATGTTATAATAAATATTTCTCGCACTTTATTAAACTTCAGTACAACAATATTGAAAATGTATGACGCAGAACACGGTCTGTTTTATTAGGATGGGTGTGGGTGTGGATTTATAAGAAAGGATATGAACAGCGTCCATACCCACACCCACACCCTACATATGGACAAAGTTTCATCGAAATCCGTGAGATCGATTGAGCAGGGGTTCTAATAAAGTTGTCATCTGTTTCGTGCATTGACTCCTAAAGGCTTAAGTTATAAGAAAATACCTAAAATCAAGGCACAAAACGTTGAAAACCAGATTTTCTGGAATAAATATTTGTTTGATTTTTGTTTTTATTTTTTTTGATTAAATTGACTTTTATTTAAACTTGACAGAAAGTTTTTAAAAAAAATGAGCTATTTTTCCCTTGGTTTTAACCTTTAATATGAGAAAAGTTAGTAATGAATTGTTCATTGAAGGATTTCTTCACCACAATCACTTATTCTATCGATCAGACCAGAACCTTTTGTGTCACAAAAACTGATCGAAGTCAACTTCAAATGATTCATAGAGAAATCCTCGTATTATCATGCTCTTAGTTCGTTCCAAACGAGCATATGACAATGAACGATAAATGATCTTTCGAATAGCTTTCTAGAAAAACCTATTCCTCCTAAGATAACTTGACTTTCCTCATTACTTTTGCTCAGACGTGTTGTACTGATGTTCTCAGTTGATCCAACGATATCTTATCTAAAAAAGAAACTCTATACGAAATGCAACTTTAGAGCCTAATTCTGTTCATACGATAAAATTCAAAGCTTATCACTTGCTCTACATCCTACAGCTTAAATTGAAAAGTCCAATTTCATAATTACATTTACCTTTCAAGCCAACGTTATCAATCAATTATTCAATCAAATACGTCATAACTAGTTTGCAGCTTCCCTGTTCGTGCCTAAGTTATTATTGAATCCACACGGAGAATCTTCTTTCAGCATTCGACATACAGATGTCAAATATTCTCGCAACTGCTGCAAAAACTTAATTATCTATCGATGTTAGCTGTAAGCATGACACTTCACTGAACTTTCCAAATTCACATCGAACATTGAAGTTTTGAAGACTATTCGTATTAGTGATAAGATCACGTAAGCACGTAGGATCTTTCACACGAATAGAAAGTAGCCTAGATTGGAGAGTGTGGATGTGTGGTTTGGAGGCAGAAAAACAACATACCCACACTCACACTTTGAAGATTTTGGTATTAATATTGGTTTCAATAAACAGCTAAAACTTTGATGCTTGACTTGTTTATTTACATAGAGGGTGCCAGATATTGGTAAAAAAACTCGGGTCCAAGAAAACGTGGCTCTGCAGCTGCCTAACACTTATACCCACATTCAAGTTCGCGGAAAAGTGATTGATATATCATTACAATTAAAAAAAGAAAATGCATAAGAATGGAGAACATTTACGAAAAAAAAATGTGGAAAAAATATTGACAAAATATCTTGTCAATTACATTTGATTATAGAAAGCCATGGCAAACATGTTCATATACATAGAGTTTTATTATAATTTACATTTTTAAAAGAATTTGTCTTATAAAGTTTCTTTCCATCAGATTTCTATAAATAAGACTGGTCAACTAATAAAGATGTCACAAAAATCAAGTGCAAAAATTCATGTATATTAATCATGTCTAGGCATTTCAGCATTAATCTTACT
Organism: Rotaria sordida; assembly: GCA_905250125.1. NCBI lineage: Eukaryota > Metazoa > Rotifera > Eurotatoria > Philodinida > Philodinidae > Rotaria > Rotaria sordida. Next base: position 2,059 of record CAJNOL010005991.1, on the reverse strand, counting down.
TAGAGAGCTGAAACTTTGGAAAATTAAAGATTTTCGGATATATGTGTCATAAAAACTTCAGCCTTCTTCGTCGAGAAAAGTATGAAAGAATATCCTTGATAAATTATCCTCAATTATTTTGGGATACCCTTTATCATCACAATTATTTTCTTCTAGTTATTTCGATAATGGTAGACATTTTCTGCATCCTGGCTAAAAACCACACCAACATCCTTCTCGTTTATTTTACTAATGTACAGGTACTAATAGATAAACATGAAAAGATATTCTTGCATATTATGAGGATGGCATGAGGCCAACGCCATTACCATCTGGAAATTTGTTATTCAAAATACGTTCCCAATCGATGATCCACGAAACAGCTGTACTAATAATTAACAATATGCTGACTATATAGTTTAGTACAAAAAATGTATCTCGATTCGTCGCTACATTACAAAGCATAAATGGCAATGCACCACAATACCCACATCCAAAGAATATTTTGAATATGCCTGCGACAATATATTCTGCATTTCCACGCGAAAGATAAAACCAATCGGCACCAAGGACGCCAACGAAAAAGGAGATGAGAAAAGCAACTGATTTCGAACGTTGTTCATACAAACAATTGTTGTCAGTTCCATTTACATTGTCATATGTTATCCAACCTTGATCGCATACACATACACTCATATTTAGACAATGTCCATGTCCATTGCAATCTGCATCAGTAGAGCATGAATTGCTGCTACTTCTCTTGTTTATACGCTTGAATTCAGGCAGATCACCTATTTCATTATCCGAAAGCAGAAGCACAACGTCAACTAATGGCAACGAACCGAATATCAAAGTGAGATATACAGTCAACAATGTAAATTTTGTCATTGAGAAAATTAGGTAGTTATCAAGAATACGAAATAGTGAATAGGAAGAAACGTAAAAATACTAATGTGAAACGTTGAATCATAATTTCCAAGTATCGTCGTCATCGTTGTTCCGAGTCAGTAAACTCGGTACTAACTCATATGAGTAAACTAATGAAAGGTATTGTCATCGTCGGTGAGTATGTATTACAAAATCAGAGCATCAAACAGTCATTTTATATTATTCACATAATGATTACTCATCTTTCATGAATGGCATGATTATGTACACAGAATGAATCATTCACTCATTTCGTATGGCCATGTACACATTGACTTTTACATTCTCTTATCGTCTTCTTGGATATATCCTCACCGTGTCTTCTCATTTGCGAACATAAAATCGAAATTCAAGAACTGTTAAATTCAATTTCAATTTTTTTAATTCAAATTATTCAAATAAAAAAAACAATCTGAAGTCTCAAATTTTCGTTCTTGAAAATTTACTTGTATCGATTTTAAGAAAACTTATACTTTCAGTTTTACTTTCAACTAACAACATCTCATTAATTTTATCACAGTGTCTGATGTGAAGATCTAAGAAACGTTAGACATCGGAAATATTACAGATATTAATGACCAAAAAAATGTGACTTTTGTAAAATTTGTTTTAAATACACCTTTTCATTACAATCTTTGATAAAAACTAAACTATAAAACATTGACGTTGCACATCTTTAGACTATAGAATATATTATCTCAAATCAAATATAATCAGTTTCAATGATTAGAACATTGATCTCATTTTATTGTTTTTCTTTTCAAGATTCATCAATGAAAAATTCGTTTTAATTAATTTTAATTTAACTTTACTTTGAGAATAGACCAGCTTGAATCTGTTTATTAGTTAATTATTTTTTCTTGGGTTCTTTTTTCTATAATGTATTTTCAACAATTATCTCGAATATGTCAAGTTTTAAATTTGAATTTTGTACGTTTCTCTTAGTCAATATCTTTGAATTTTATCGAAATATTTATCATCAATTCATGTTTTTGTTATATCTCTTTCGTTTTGAACGTAACTTTTGGGTTATCTCGTCGTTAGTCATAGCCTTCAAAGCATCTGATGAGTTTTAGCGCTAGGATGTAATTGCCATCGTATTAATTTTATTGTACTATCATCTTTAAATAAAACCTTCAACAATTTCAAGATG
>CAJNOL010005990.1:0-10258 GCA_905250125.1 Rotaria sordida | reverse complement strand
GACTATTAATCATATGTTGATGATGAAAATAATAATAATGAAGAAATCTGACGATGTTGTTGTTTAATTATTAGTTAAATTAATTGTACACATGGATTTATCAACATTATTCATTAAACATAAAATTCTCCAAATCACTAAAAATATTATTATATATACATTTTTTAACCTTTTTTCTTTATTGATTAATACATACTTATACATGAATAACAAATTGTTGATCTTGATGTGTATAGAATAGATATGTAGATATAAATAAATTTTTATTCAAAAGAAGAATACATCTTGTTTCATTCTTTTCTCTTGTGATAAATTCACCAAACAAAGAAAGATTTTTTCAAACTTCTGTAATGAATTATTTTGATCTAAAACTTTGTTGATATTTAGATATGTTCATCCAAAAAGAATATTATTGTAAAAATTTAAGTGTTTAAAAACTTCCATTGTGTTGTTTTTTTCGACAGTCTATGAAATTGAATCAACAGTTTTTAACATTAAGTATGCCTACTTAAGTAATAGTTTGTATTTTATCATAACAAATAAAATAATTATACATAAATGTTGTTATTGATTATCATTAATAAAAATAAACAAAACAATTTCATTTTCATTCCAAATGAGATGCAATCTAAAAGAATTCATAAATAAATCATTATATATGTTAATGTTAACAAGAGAGAAAGGAAAGAAAAAAGAAATATATGTGAAGAGAGGAATTTTCTCTTTTTTTTTTGCCTTTCTCTCGTCCATAAGTCATTGTTCATGTTGTTATCATTGACGATCAATGATCAACATGTACAATGAAATATGTATATCATTTTCGACGAGAGAAAAAAATGATGTTTCAGGGTATAAATACGAATGATTTTCTATGTAAAATCATTCAAATTTTTGAATCAAATAATAATCATTTTTCTTTTATGTTTTAGATTGGCTTCAACCAAACAATATGAAACAATTCAACAACAAACCAGACAATAAAATAAAATGTAGGTATTAGTTTTACTTTTTTTTAATTTTACGATCATAAGGATGGTGGGGGTAAGGCCTCCTTTGATCTTTTTATTATATTTTTATTTTATTTTAGAGAATAAACAATGAAGAAAAAGATAACATTAGGGTATGTCATCTCATTCTATTTCATTAAATAACATTGATTAAATTTTTTCTCTGTTCCTTTCAGCTATCAATATCATCGCGTCACCAGCATCAGACATGGTAAGTAATTTTTTTTCTTTAAGATGAGAATAGGTAGTGAGATTGAGGTGTTAGGGTGAGACTAAAAAAAGTGAGTGTTAGTAGAGAGTAGACTTCTGCGTGACCATGATTTTTTGGTCACGTCACGTCACGGTCACGAGCTAACTGGTCACGGTCACGTTTATGGTCACGAAGATTTTTCCAAACTAGTCGTGGTCACGTCACGGTCACGAGCTACCTGGCACGGTCACGTTCATAGTCACGAAGATTTTTCTAAACTAGTCACGGTCACGGTCACGGTCACGGCCACAGTCACGGTCACGATCACGGTTATAATCATGAGAGAATTATGGGTTCTTTAACAGTTACAGTTAATAAAACTAAAATAATTTTACCAACAAACGACATCTACAGATGATTATTACAATTGATAATTTTTCCTAAGCAGATATTGGTTTATGAGAATATCCAATTAAACTCTATGTTAGCAATTTTCAATTGATGTTGATAGGTTAAATTGTTGTCAAAAATAATCTCTTACCGATGTGGTACACAGTGTTTGTAACAGTGAGAGTGAACTATTGTGACAAAGTAGCCAAGATCATTTTACACTTTGATGACAAAAATAAAATGTCATTTGACTTTTTATTTTAGATTTCTATTAGAAACATTCCTGGTACACCATCTTATTCTTCTTTCTTTCATGAATTATGGGTTCGAAATTATTAACACGTACTGAACTTGAAAAAATTTTAAAAAACAATGATAATACAATAACATTAAAAAAGATCGAACAGACCGATAATTGTTCATCGTTTTGGCCACACTTTAGTCTCGTGTATGTAAATAATGTGGTTCAAAATTTCGTATTATGTGATAAATGTAGAGCAATAATTACTTACAAAAGTTCAACAGGTACTGGTGGTTTAAAAAAGCATTTATTATCGTGTGAAAAATATTCATCATTAAATGCAGCACAACCAGCTATTACTACATATTATAAGAAAACTAAATCAGCTGTACCAGAAAAAATAAAAGAAGAAGTAACTAATGCTTATATTGAATTTGTTGCATTGGATGGTAATTCATTCAACACTCTATCTCGAAGTGGTTTTAAACAATTAATTGAAACAGTTTTTAAAGCTGGTCAATCTACAGCTGATTTTCAATCATTTGAAGCTTGTGATCTTTTACCACATCCAACGACAGTAAGTGTAATACCAGGGCTTTGAAATAGTAAAAAATTTCTTTTTATTGCTGTAGGTTAGTCGTAAAATTAATCAAGTTTATGCTTTTCGAAAAAAGCAACTAATTGAATGGTGTAATACACTTGATAGTTACGTGGTGGTGGTTGATATGTGGACAGAGAAATATACCGGTAATTTCTTTTACTCTTCGAGTTAATATAGTTTTTCTAATCTAACATTTAGGTATTCATTTTTGTGGTGCTACTTTACGTTCAATTGATTCAGATTTTCATTTTCATTTGTTTTCTCTTGGTTGTAAGCCATACACATTAGCTAATCAAACAGCTCCAAATATTAGAAAATTTATTGATGATTTACTAGCTGATTATAATCTTTCATTAAATCCAAACTCGTTCATCGTCAGCGACAATGAGCCGAAAATGCTTGCTGCTTTACGTGGTGCTAATCGAGTAGGATGTAGTGACCATTATCTTAATAAAATATTAGAACATTCATTCACAGCACCAAATAGTGATTGTGTTCAGGTGATTCAAGTGTTTGATATTATAAAAATACTAGTTGCAAATTTTCGTCGTAGTCATCGACAGGTAAAACTGTCGAGAAAGCTTCAAACATTTAGTCCAACTAGGTTTAGTGGTGCGTATTATATGCTGGTAGGATACACTTGACTAAAACAAGTAGCTATTGAGCATTATACTACGATATATTCTAGGATGTCTTCAATATTGCATATAATGAACTTATTGATACTTTTTGTGGTTCACATTATCATGATTTTGAATCTATTGATAAAGACTTATTACAAAAAATTTGCGAGTTTCTTCAACCATTCGATGAAACTATTACAATTCTTAGTGATGAATCACAACCAACACTCCATAAAGTTATTCCTCTTCGAAAGTTTTTGATCGAACATTGTGTACTAAAACAAGAAGATTTATCTGGTATCAAAAAATTGAAACAATTTTTAAGTAAGCGAAATATATAATGACCGAAATAAAAAATTGATTTTTTAATTACTTATAACTAATCGATCATTGAATATTCAGAGGAAAGCTAATGACTTTTTTAAAATTGAGAGAATATTTATAAATAAAATACATGACAAGTAGATATGTGCTCAAATACATTAACATCTAACTCAATTCTGATACAGCAATTCAGACAGAGACAATATAATAAAGACAAATCGTGCAGGTTTAAAAGAAAAATATAACCAAATAGATCTGAATAAACCAAAGAAAAGAACATTGCTAAAAAATTTTGCAGTTTCCTTTGAAGTATGTGATTATTGGTATGTTCGAGAAATTGAATTATGGATAATGCAGACATGAATCATTGAAACGTTACATCTGATATTTATTTCGGTAATTGTTTTCATTCTTTAGAAAAAGAAATCATAGACCTATGGCCTATTCAAAATGAACATTTATTAGCTACATTACTACATCCTCGATTACGAGATTTTTCTGGTGATCAAGTATTAAGACACGAAGCAATTCAACTATTGCAATCAACTATTGATATTTATACTAATTCAACTAATAATAATTCATCAATTTCAAGCATATCTTCATCATCAATTTCTAATACATGTTCATCTTCATCATCAATTTCTAATACATGTTCATCTTCATCATCAATTTCGTATACATCTTCAGCATCAATTTCTTATCCATCTTCATCAATATCAATTTCTAATACATCTACATGTTCATCATCAATTTCTAACACATCTTCATCTTCATCATCAATTTCTAATACATCTTCATCATCAGCTACTTATGCATCTTCATCATCACCTGTTGATAATTTCGTTACAACCAAAAAATCAAACATTCTTTCGTTATGTTATGATAAACCACGAACTTCAAAACCAGTACTTGATGAAGTTTCTTCATGGTTACAAACTGATTTTGATACAGACATTATCCACGATGATCTGTTATTGTTTTGGAGGAACAAAAAAGAAACATTTCCAAATATTGCTAAGGTTGCTCGTAAGGTATTGGCTGTTCCTGCAGCCAATACCTCAGTTGAGAGACAATTTTCTTGTAGTAAAATTGTAATTGGTGATCGTAGAACCCGACTTGGTGCGGAAAAACTTGACAAACTAATCTTTTTACAGAAAAATTTACTGCCACTTAAACTTATGTTTGATTCGAAAACTGTTTTAACAAGTGAGTTAAAACGCAAAGCTGATGATATACATGAAAAAGATGAAGATAATAATTGTACTTCAAAAAAATTAAAATTTAATGAAGAATATGAATATTTAAGTGATGATTATGAAAGTGAAAGGGAAAACTAGCATCAGAATAATAGTAAAGTTGTTATTTGTACAAATTGAACTTATTGTTTTTTCTTTTTTTGTTTTAATTAAAATTAAATATGAAACATGAACATAATGAATAACTGCAATTTCTTATTTTTCAATTAAAATAGGAAGAAAATATGCTTTTTTTTACTTCAGTTTTCTCAGCCACGGTCATGTCACGATCACGACCTGTTTGGTCACGAGCTAGATGGTCACGGTCACGAGCTAGATGGTCACGGTCACGACCATAGTCACGGATATTTTTCCGAAATTAGTCACGGTCACGGTCACGCGTGACCGTGACCGTGACCGTGACCGTGACCGTGACCGTGACCACTTTGCAGAAGTTTAGTAGAGAGTGGGTGAGTCATGTCCATTTAGGTTAGGTCCCCGTTAGTTACAGGCCTTTCGGGTAGGCCCTAAAAACCCGCCAGGAACTGTCTTGGTGTCCGTGGCACACGACCAGGCTTATTCAGACTCATTGACATATCTCTCGCGGGGAGGGTATGAATGATATGAGTCTGTCCTGTGCGTGCATGAGCGTTACGCTCGCCACGGCTCCACCAGGATGGTTCCTGGTCGCGCGCGTGAATAGAATAGACATTCATTTCATAAATTCAACGTGATTTATTTGAAATGAAAGGGACGCAAAAAAAAATAATTCATCGTTTTGAGTCTATTCAATTGAAAAACGTTGAACACGATTATTCCCCCAATCGACGACATAGAGATTGCCATGCCGATCGAAGGACAAACCCTCAGGAGACTTGAACTGATTTGCTCCTTCTCCTTGACCATTTCCACCCACAATGATAGTGCCCTGTTTCGCTCCTTTAGGCCAACGCATCACTCGATGATTCGACGAGTCTGCCACATAGATGGTACCCAATGTATCGACGAACAGTCCGTAAGGATACGACAATTGTGTCAGAGCATTCCCTTTGCCTTGACCTCCAGCGACGACAATTCCTTCTTTTGCACCTTTATTCCATTTCATTACATGATGATTGTTGTTGTCTGACACGTAGACAGTCTGTTGTTGATCGACAAAGATGTAGGCCGGATAGTTGAGTTGATTGAGACCAGCATCTTCGCCATTACCACCAGCCACAATAGTTCCATTCTTGTCTCGTATTTGATATCGTCTTACTTCATGTTTTTCGACGTCAGAGATGTAGAGATCTCTCTGATCATCCATGGCCAATCCTCGACAAGCCATGTTGTCGATGAGGATTTCTCGTTGAATTGTGCCACTACGACGAGACCATCGTACGACTCGTCGATTCCCCCAATCACAAATAATGAGACTATCCGTCTCTTTGTCGATCAACACATCAGTTGGATAATTCAATTGATTCAATCGATTTCCTTTGCCATTGTCACCAGCTACTACTTGTCCATTTGTATCACCCATCTTCCATTGAATGATACGATGATTGTCGCAGTCAGCAATGACTATCGTTTGATCATCATCAATGAAGAGACCATGAGGCCCATAGAGTTGATTGGTGGCACTGCCTTGTCCATGATCTCCAGCAACAGTCACCCCATTCTGTTTCCATCGGGCATCGACTGGAATATTGAGAATTACTACTATGAACGAAAAAGAAAAGAAATCGTCGTTGTCGAAGGGATCTCGTCTCTCGTGAGAGCAAGCGCTAGAAATACGAGATTCGTCTTTGAAAACGCTCATTCCACAGATAAAAATTCAGAAGTCTTTTCCTAGTTTCTTATGAGAAAAAAAGGATTTGGTAACGATTCTTACATCTATGTTACTTCTAGTTTTTGCTAAGATCTTTTTGATCATAAAAATAGCACCTGGAGATTGCTGTAAGGAGGTTCTCAAAGAAAGAGTAATACTAATTCCATGTAAGTTTTTGATAGAAAAACATAAGGATCTGAAGATTTTTTTCAGAATTGTAAGAATTCAGAATCTTTTTGGCAGAATGATCATTTATAAGAACATCAGAGAAGATTCTATCTGTATCTTGTGACAAGAATATCGAATCGTTGAACAACAAAATGTCAAATCTAATCCCTATGTTTTTTAGGTTACCTTAAGGATACATGATTTTCTGTATGATGAATGTAGATCTGCCGAAGAATCTCTTAAGTATTTGCATAGAGAATGCCGGTGGAATTTTATAAGGCTTTTGATAAGTTATGTGAAGCTGTTCGAAGAACAACCGTGATGTACTCTGAATAAGATCATGAGAAGGTTTGGATACAGGCGAAACTGAACAAAGTTGAGACGATTCCACGCGAATCTATGTAATCTGAGAGGGCTTCTACTTTTGCAAATGCTGAAAAGATGGATGTCAATCCGAACGGAGCTCTCCAGTGACAAGCATTGGGATCTATGGATTTTATGGGCTTTGAAAAGAAAGTGTTCTAAAATGCTATTTTAAACTTTTGATGAACACCATCTTCAAACTATTGTATTAGGGTCGTCGAAGAGAATCTTGATGACTAAATAAAATACTCTGTCAAAATCTGAAAATCTAAAAATAATGAGTATCTTCTATGAGGATCATGTTATAATCCTTATGTAGTACTTGTTCTGAGAAGTCTTCTGTAAACTCGCATGTTATGGATATGTTCAGGAGGATCTGAAGAGTAAGTATTTTGGAATGGTTGATATCAGAGATGGCCAATTTCAACTCCGAAGTTGATGCTTTTTCTCATCAGAGTGAAAATGGAGTAGGAACAAGACAGAATGGAGGTGCCTATCTCTGAATTTTATGAAAACGTTTATAAAGCAATAAATTAATATACTACTAATTTATATCAATCGTAGATTTAATTATGTTCAAAAACTTATGTGTATTTAACTCTCGGATGCCCAAGCTAATTTTTGAAGACAATATGGTAACATGTGTTCATATTTCTATGATTTTGATTGCTGGACTGGTGTTCTTGCCCAAGTTAGATTGTTTTCCTCTTCAGTCTTGTAAAGTAATTATTAGAATTATAGTTTTCCTTTATTTAGAACAGTAAATACAAAAAATTCCTTGAACAAAGTGCTCATCGCAAACCGATTCTGGGAGGGTTTTCACTGAATTCTTCTGAACATAATGAATATCATAGGCACAAGGGCGGATATATATTAATAGAAGTCTCAGGATAATAATAATCTTCTCGAAGATTCTGAACAAGAATATTGAAAATAGACTAGATGCGACACCATGCACAAAAAGAATGCAAGAGAGAAGGGATATGCATGAGATGTAAAGTAGACGGGAAAGAAAAAAGAGACAGTGAAAATAGATGCATTTCTTTAAAGCTTTTGTCAGATTCAGAATAAAAGATGTCATTGGACATAGTATTAGATTCTGAGATTAAGAAATATATAAGAACAGAGTAAAGGACTCTGATCTGATTTTATCTGACTAAATAGGATTCATAAACAAAAGAAAGTTAAAGTATTACGTAATCCAAGTCTTGTCTGCTCTTATTTGATTCTGTGTGATCTATCATGTTCTTTTACTTATTTGAGAATTGTTGATTCAATAGTTTCTATTATGGAGAAATGTACAAAATACACAATGTTGTGTTATGAAAGTCGATTTTTTCTATTATTGTAGTCGTAAAATCAGTTTTGACTTCACAAATGCTTTATATAATAGATTAGTCAAGGTACAGTTGTATCTTGGAAATTTTCACATAATAGAGAACGGTTTTCTTCACAAAATATTTCGACAGAAAAAATATCGATGTCCAAATTTTTCTAAAACTATCACAAGATGAAAAATTTAATTTTTTTCTATTATCTTCTACTATACGTTGGAACATATATTTTTGTATTCCTTATTTTTCTATATTGATATCATTAATACAGAAATTATTTTATTTCATATGGTTTCTTTCTATATTGACAATATAGAAAATAATATATTAATTAATTTTTTTCTACCATATGCCTGGGAATATTTTTCTATATATATAATATAGAAAACGATATAATATTTGATTTACTTGAACTTATATGCTTATACATATATTTTTATTCTTAGTTTTCTATACTGATATTGATAATATAGGAAGCTTGTTAGCGTAGCTCCTTTTGGGACTGAAATGTGAAACTCACATATATTCTCTAGCCTCATTAAACTAATACAAAATATGTAAAGTGAAAAATCTTTTGTAGACTATAGTTATTTTGTAGGATAATCGAACATCAGAGTAAGAGTGTTTCTAATTTCTGCATTTCGAACAGAAATTTTCTTTTTCTATGGGCACCCTATTTTTTATTTTGCATTGCCACTATTCGCTCCTTATTATTCATTTTTTAAATTCGTTTTTCTTAATTTAACATTCTTATTATTATAATCATTGAATTAATTGGCAAATACATTTGTTTTACATATCCATTATATCTATAGCAGATTTTATGCACTATCATATATATATATATATATGTTAAGTAACTCAGAAACAATGATATTGATTATCTTTTAAAATTATAACTTCATCAACTTTGCAAAAAAACTATAGAAAGTCTGACGCCTGTTATCCTCAATTGCTAAGATCTGTAATGAGAAGTTGTCTGTAATGGAGATGATGGTGAAGGGAGGGAAGGGAAGCCGCAAAAATTCAACTTAAAACTTACACTCACTATTTTCTTTGAAAATATGTAAGTTCCCCAAAGCCAGTGATACAGATGTATTTCAAACTCGATGTCCAATGATTCTAATGAGAGACGACACTGAGTCTAAACTCTTCTCATTAAAGAGAGTCATAGATTTATAAAAATATCTATTGACATATGTTTGTTTTCGTAAGAGTCAAAATACAATTCTTATTTTGAGTAGATATCGATACCTATTCGCTAGTTAGATAATCTTCTTCAAAAATTTATGATTGAATTACTTTGTCTGTCACCTGATCTATATAAATAATATAGAATGTATAAAGTGTAATCGGAATATAGAGCTTCATATAAAACAAACAAGTCAAGAAAAATTTGTTTAACTTCATTGAAATCAGAAATGAAATGAATGGAATAGGTCTTTTTCTTTTTACCATGTTCAATCATTTCAATTCATTTTCATTCCAATTATCAATAGGCCAGTTCAATAAAATTATGTTTAGGAGATATAATATGATATGTGACTATGTTTGCGATAATAATCAAATTTCATACGATTTCATGTACGTAGTCTGCGTTTGTTGTACAAACGACCGTGCTTACGCTTATGTCTAATAGACAGTGAATGGAAATTAATCACCTTATCAACGTAGAAAATTAAAAGAAATTACATGACGATGAAGAAATGAACATTTTCATGAACTAAATACCATAATTGTATTTTTGATTTAGAAGCCATAAACATGATGAAATTTTATTGATTATCGAACTCTATGTTCAACCAGATCATAACTTTCTAGTAAACTTTCTCGAAAAGATGAAATCCTGCCATTCTAATTTTCAAACTAAATTTTCACATGAGTTGTTTAAGCTATTGGGATACACATGGAAAAAAATGAAAACTTCCGTCTGATGCTGAATATCTGTTTTCTATTGATAAATTTTCAG
>CAJNOL010005989.1:0-10258 GCA_905250125.1 Rotaria sordida | reverse complement strand
TCATCTTCTGTTAATGCGAATTTAATCAATATTGCTACTCGCACAGGGGGTTCAATACACACTCTCGAACAAGACATTGTAAACTTATCTGGTATTCCATTGAACGGTACCATTATTATCGGAAGAAATACGTATCGTCGTACGGTAAACGGTTACACACAAATTGCTTGAAAAAAGTATTTGACTAATTCAGACTTTCATCAATGTTCCTCCTTTTAATTTTCAATTTTCAAAAATAAAATTCTTCCACGCATGCTTGTGCGTATGTACTCCAATGCCGTCTTTTATATTTCTCAAGATTGAACTCATGTATATATCATACTCATAATTCAGCTAGAATTGAAAGACTTAAAAAATGCATGAGCCATAGAGAATGTATATAGATCGAAGCAATCCAAATTGCAAATAAGACTTTCATCACGTGAATCTATTCATTGCCTTTATTTTGTCACATAGGTCTTCCTCTATTTGCTAACGACAGTATTATATAGATGAACAGATCATGTTCCTGTTAATTAAGAGCAACTTCACTTCCTTGATAGTGTTCGATTTCTAGTATTGATGCCAAGAGTGTATGCTTCAGCTGATAAATAACAATGAAACGATGTAGTCGCACATGTTTACTAACATTCTTTTTTAATTGTTTTTTTCATCGTTCTTTCTATTCTTCCATAATGGCATAGCAGAAGACGACTAGCCAGTTAATCGCTTCTTCGGTATCACCAGTTCATCATATCGTCATCAAAGAGTAAAAAAAAAAAGTAAAACTCGCTTAAAAAGATTGTATGTATACATGCACGCCTAAATCATTTCGTTGCTATTCACAATCTAAAAAAGACAACATTGATGAGAAGGTGTTGTCAGGATATCAAGCACTAATAAGAAAGAGAAATTGTCTTTAATCATTTTAAAATAACTGTCTTCTTTGATTGAAATTAATTCATATTTCTGAGCATCACTAACAGCCACATTAAAAGCATCGAATGCAAAAGACCCATGGATCTGAATATTATTTGTACTAATCATTGATCAATAAATACGTACATCGTATTATCTTACAGTTGACAATGAATTATTTATTTCCTGGTTGAAGACATTATTAGATTACATTGAGCGTAATTTCTTATGCATAAAATTAAAAAAAAATGTTTACAAGATGTTTGGAGATGAACTGTCTATGAGTAAAAACGAGCGAATCCATGGAAAAGATGCCACATTCTGGAAGATATCACGAGTTCTGTTTTTGATATGCTATTTCTTAAAACTTCCTCAAAATGAAAGGCGTATCAATCAATATACAAAACAACCACAATATTTAACGAGTTTTATAATTGGTCATTTAAAAAAAAAATGAAACGACGGGAACGAAAACATGATCATCAAGAATTATTTTGCATTGGTGGTACTATGGCTGATATTTATCCAGGATCTGATTGGAGTTTTGTCTATGGTTTAGCATCAGTCGACGATGGTATTGGAATTTATTCGTTTTGTTGATTAGATTCCTCGTTTTCAGACATAGCAACAACTGGAGCTTGCACAGATGAAGAACGAATATTGATACTCAAACAAGCTATAAATACCTTTGTCCACGAAGTCATACGTTTATTTGGTGTCGAATATTGTATCTATTATTTATGCTTGATGAATGGATCAGAAACAGATGAAGCAATGGATGGAAAACCTTTGTATTTGTGTCCAGTATATTTACGAAAAATGTTTTCAACATTGGGAAAACAGAAGAAACATTTCAATGTCATACAAATATACACAATAATTTTAGATGTTTGTAAAAGACTTCATTTTAAAGACGAATTAGCATGGTATGAAAATAGACTGAACTTATTGAATAAGTTAGTGGATGATTAACTGTAAATTGAGTTTTGTTTTTGTATCTTAATACATATATTGATGATCTCTCATTCGATGTTTATTTATTGTCTTCCATTATTAGATTCAATGTCATGATCATTCCTTAATCAGGAGTTATAAAGCAGTTCAGACTTAGTTTTATCGAATACAAATGTCCATTTCTAAAGATAAGGTAGGTTGATAATTTTCGAATAACTTTTGCTGAATACAAGATAAAGATGTGCTGTTATCCCCATTCGAAACAGCGATATTCGAGGCGTCTATCTATATAAAAATTCATTAGTTCAAAAGAGAATTTTCTGAGAGAGCTTGTGGTCGAATACCTTTTCTTTGTATATTTTCATAAACTTTTAAAATAATTTCAGCTCAAGTTATATCCCATTGTAACTCATATCATCTTGTATCTGCAATGAAACTAGTTATAGAGCAAAAACCAAGCAAACATGATCGATATTGTGTTAATAGGATCTATTACAAATTTTTTGGCAATTAATTTTGATCTCAGTAGTGTAGGTGTGACATTTGAGGGTATCGATTTACTCTCTCTCCACTCCCTTCCACACCCACACCCTATATATTCATGTCCGTTTCGAAAATCTTTTTTAATATTTTCCTCATTTCTACTTGGACAATTCTTTTGATTTGTTATTTACTGGGATACATGTCCTGAATAATTTTCATCAAGTTTTTGTATGTATAGCTATGCGTGCGTCTCGTATAACTACTAGCGTGTCTATTAATAACGAGAAGATGCTCGACTATGTAATCATTGACATTAAAAGTTATTGAATTCATCAGCCTGTACGATTGTATTTTATTTACAAGACAAGATGACTATGAATGTGAGAATGCAGTTTTTGTTCTATTTTTATAAGAAATCTATCGAACTCTTCCATATTCGATGTCTTTTCTTTGAAATAGAAAGACCACCAACAGAAAAATATTATGTATTATATTCTATGTAAAAATAAAGAGAAGAAAAATTTGATTTCAATTCATTTTTCTGTAATTTTAAAGTTATTAAGATGGCACGTATTTATTCCCGAGTACCATTGGACTTCTAGTCATAAAAATCGATAATGTGTTTGACAATCCATTATAATCGATTTTGCAATGATAAAAAATCCAATTTTTGATGTCGTTTTTACTTGAGATAATTATCTATTCTAATTCTGTATTATCTGCTAATCTATTTCAACCTATTACTATTTATTAATCAATTTTAATCTATTATCAGTTAATTGAATTTTAATACGTTATTACTTGTTGATCGATTTCAATTATATACACTGAAAATACATGTTGTTATCTCTTAATTTCATGTTAACACAAGATTTATATTTTTATTTACGACTAAGATGTTATATCTTCGTTTATTTGTTGTTTAGTTGGTCAGTATTTTCATTATTCATCATGATTTTTTTCTTTGTTTTTTAGGTTTAATACAAGGTGATGATCGTGTTTTTAAAGTTGAAAATTACCAAAGAAGGTCAAAAATTCTCTATTTTTATACAATATAAAATAAAGAATAAAATTGATCGAAAAACTACATTTTTCTTTCTGTTATTAATATTTGACTCAATCTCACGACATACTTGTTTTCATATGCTTTAACATCTTCAAAGTTCCTTGACTGATTAAGATTGATTTTTTTTAGCTCTGAAATATTTGCTCATGATGGCGATGTAAGGAGTATAAAATTATTCAGAACTACGTAGCTTTTTCGTTATGCCCAAAATTTCTACAGAGGTTATCTGATGAACAAACAAAGACCAACGTCAAGTGAAATTGGGTCTAAAATAACTCGTAAAAACACGTTTATCATCTATTCAACGTTCGTAAATGAGATACGTAATTTTCCCTGCTTTTGTGTCATATGATCAAAAATTTCTGATAACATTTGAAAATTTCGCAACCAAATTTGTGAAATAATTATAAACATCAGATGGAAACATATAGTAGTCGTCTAATATGAAGAAAGTACAATGAAGAACGAAAAAGTTCGCAGTTATGATCTGAAATATATCTGATCTCTATCAAGAATCATATCCATGTATGATGGATAAGTTATTCACAAGTATTATCATAAAAATGTGTTCTTTAATTGCAGAAAAATTCGAACTTAATTGTATTTGAGAAACCAAACAATTCGAAACACACGAAGTTTTTCAAGTTGAGTTTTCGTGTTTTGACATACTCAAAATTTCGAACGTGTTAAAACTACTAAAAACTGGGAATAAGAGTAATAAAAACCTATAAGTGCAAAGAAAATTACTATTTTGAATGAGTTCATATCCGCTTAACATGTTTAAACACGTTTAAGAAATCGTTAAAACGACTTTATAACGAAACTTTAACACGCTTAATCGAGTTTCTTTATGGTTATGCCTGCGTGCAGAGCAAGGGGGAAACAGCTGATTATTGATTAGATATGATTTTAAGTGATTAGCAGTGATTATTATTGATTAGTATTGATTATGAGTGATTATGAGTGATTAGAGCTGATTAGGAAAATGAATAAGAGTCATGTATTATTTCATGTAGGGGTGAGAATTTATTGTTATTGTTATTTATAACAATAACTATATTTTTGTTATTGTTATCAATAAAAGTAACTATTTTTGTTATATGTTATTAATAACAATAACTATTTTTTGTTATTGTTATTAGTAACAAAAAATAACAAATAACTTTTTAATAATTATCCTTCAGTGCTTAACAGCTATTAGATACCGATAACATTAGGTCCTCAAGTCCTATTATAGAGGCATATCCTTAAGTCTTCAAGTCTTATTATACAGGTGTACTCTTAGGTCTCCAACCCCTATTATACAGTGGTACTCTTAGGTCCTAAAGTCCTATTATAGAGGGATATCATTAGGTCGTCAAGTCCTATTATACATGGGTACTCTTAGATCCTAAAGTCCTATTATAGACAGGTATCCTTAGGTCCCCAACTCCTATTATACAGTGGTACTCGTAAGTTCTCAAGTCCTTTTATAGAGGAATATCCTTAAGTCCTCAAGTCCTATTATACAGGGGTACTCTTAGGCCCTCAATTCCTATTATAGAAGGATATTCTTAGATCCTCAAATCCTTTTATAGAAAGATATCCTTAAGTCCTGAAGTCCTATTACATAGAGTTACTCTTAGCTCCTCCACAGCTATTATACAGGGCCACCCTCACATCCTCAAGTCCTATTATACATACATACCCATAGGTCCTCAAGGGCTATAGTATATGGGTATCAATAGGTACTTAAATCCTCTTGTATAAAGATACAGACAGAGTAATCCTTTAAGACTTCCGAGTACCTTGATAGTATAGTCCTTGCAGACCTATGGGTACCTCTACACAATAGCACTTGACGGGCTAAGGGTACCCAATATCATTGTCCTTGAGGGCATAAGGATGTCTCTGTATAATGGCTGTTGAGGACCTCAGATTACTTCTGTATAATAGGATTTGAGGGTCTAAGAGTAGCCCTATATAATAGGAGTTGGGGACCTAACAGTGCCCCTGTATAATAGGAGTTGGGACCTAAGAGTACCCTGTATAATAGGACTTGAGGACCTAAAGTTACCGTGTATAATAGGTGTTAAGCACCGAAGGATAATTTTATAAAAGTTATTTGTTATTTTTTGTTATTAATAACAATAACAAAAAAAGTTATTATTATCAATAACAATAACAAAAAATAGTTATTGTTATTAATAACAAATAACAGAAATAGTTATTGTTATTGATAATAATGAGAGAAAAAGTTATTGTTATTGTTATTAATAACAATGAGATACCAATAACTTCTCACCCCTACACTTGGATCGACACACAAAATCAACAGTCAAAAAAAAACGAAAGAATTGAAATTATCTTTAAAATATTTTTTATTATGCCATAGTTATACTGTATGATTTTATTTTTACATCATAGCTTTATATTGTACAACTAAATTATTTCTTGATGTAGATAAATTTTTCTTTTTTTGTGTGTGACATATTTTATTACTTATATGATATTTTAACCTTTATTTGTAAACTGCACTCTTACTACTTTCTTTTTTAGGATACGAATATACGCGGACAAATTTCAACATAGAAAGAAACCAAATATTTTTCTGTTTCGTTCGAAATGCATCATATACCAATCTTTGTCTTATACATTAGAAGGCTCGAATTTTTATTAAATAAATAGTTTTGTAAAAAGTGTCCTCGTATTAACAATACATTGGTATACATATTTATACAGAAGAAACTTCTGTTTGATTTGTGAATCTCTTTTATAATATTATCCATTATACTTGACTAAAAGTGATTAGATTTGGTCACTGTTTGATTAGGAGTGATTAGTAATGATTAAGAGTGATTAATAATGATTAGAAGTGATTAGCGGTGATTAGGGTGATTAGCAGCTTCCTAATCAGCTGTTTCCCCCTTGGTGCAGAGTCATACACGTACCTCATGCTGTATTGATAACAAATAACGTGGATATATATGGTAGCTAATATGCAGTGGTTGAATATAATGATGAAGGTTGTTCTGTGTCTTCTGCCTTCTTGTAATTCAAAACTAAGCTGCTTATTTAAATTGATCAAATATTGATCGAGTGTAGTAGTGATGAATAGAGAAATTGGAAAAGAACTCATTTTCTGCCTCTTCCATTCTGAAGACACTGTCGGGTGTCCATTGGTTGATGCAACCCCAATCAGAATGATTTACTAATCAAAGAAATATATTGCATCTTCATTGGATTTCTTTCTTTTCTGCTGCCATGTGTTTGACAGAAAAAGAAAATATGTCATAATGTCAGATTCTATCAACTGGCTGAAGTGAAATAGATTGAAGTATTTGTCTTAAAAATTCTAATAATCTTTTATTAGTAATGTAAAATGGGCAGTAGAAAGATTTGTGTGTTAATCATAATATGACTATGGAATTATTTGCTATGAATCACTGTTAGGCATGTAACGAACCCGAAGGTTTGGGTTTGGGTTCGTGCGAGTAAATTTAACATTCAGCACCTACATACAACCAACATCCAGATCCAGACTCATACCCTCTACTAAATTATTACTTATGTCCCTCGACAAAACAACACATGCTACTAATCAGGAATGCTCGAAAGGAACACTGTCTTACTGACGATCGCATCGATCAAGCTGAATTCTTGATATGATTTTGACACATATGGTGTGTCAATGATAGTCATGTTTTACTTTTTTTTCCAATTTCATAGTGTTGAAGGAAACATAAGGCTTTCCAATTCTTTTGAATATGACTCTGTCAAGGTTAGGTATACACCGAATTCGAACTCTGATTCAGTGTTCGAGACGAACAGTTTGCATTCGGGTTCGAGTCCGAGCTCGTGCTCGAGTATTTCTGAACGTTGTTGACTTTTCTTAGCATGTTTGCAGATCTTAAACTTTTGAATCATTTATTTCGCTGTGTATAGATCTACCATAGCAAAACTTAAAACCTTTTCTTTTGGGTTACTTCTGCTGACTTTTATTAATTAACTTTAAATGACCGCTCTCAAGACAGAATGCAAACATTCTCTTTCGTGGCATGCCTAGCAGTGATTGACAGTCAGTAATTTCATAGCCATATTACGATTAACACATAAATCTTTCTACTGCCCATTTTACATTACTAATAAAGGATTATTAGAACTTTAAAGGCAAATACTTCAATCTATTTCACTTCAGCCAGTTGATAGAACCTGATATTATGACATATTTTCTTTTTCTATCAAATACATGGTCGCAGAAGAGAAAGAAATCCAATGAAGATGCAATGTATTTCTTTGATTAATGAATCGTTTTGATTTGAACTTTATCAACCGATGAACAATCGTACGTGTCTTCAGAATGAAAGAAGCAGAAAATGAGTTCTTCTCCAATTTCTCTATTCATCACTACTACATTAGATCAATATTTGAACAATTTAAATAAGCAGCTTAGTTTTGAATTACAAGAAGGCTGAAGACACAGAACAACCTTCATCATTATATTCAACCACTGCATATTAGCTACCATATATATCCACGTTATTTGTAAGTAATACATCAAGAAGGCGTGTGCGAGATTCAATGCAACAAATCGATCTATTCGAGCCACCAAAGTAATGAGCACACTCTTCGTTTTTATACTTACTTACAAAAGCCATTCTGAGAGCTTTACAAAAATTTTATTTGTAACTTTGAAACGAGGTACTGACAAACTGAAAGTTCAGAGAAAATTGGATTTCAATATTTCTTTTTTATATTGAGAAAATTACAAATCGTTACTTACTTAGGAAAAATTCATGCTAGATATTCATTTTTTCGCACAGGAACGTCTCGACATAGCCTCAAGGATGAATTCGATGCGTTCTATTAGCTTCCAGGAAACTAATTTTACTGCAAAGACATGAGGAACAGATTTAAAATGAGCATCATGGACATAATGGACATATTGGGCATAATAGGGGAATTTAGGAAAGACAGACATGTCATGAGAGTCTTTTTCACGCATCCTCACCGAGAGAGATTCCCTATGAGTCCTTTTGCTGATTTTCTTTGTGATCTTCGGGAATTCATCTAGTCTCGAGAAAGTCAATTTCAACTTCTGGAAATTCATTTTATATCTGGATAGTTATGAACTTTCTTACAAACTCGCACAAGACATCATATGCATACGTAAGTTTAATCAGTTCTCCAAGAAAGCCATAAAAGACACCAAAAGATTATGTTCATTACGGGTATAGTGTCCATTATGCCTATGGTCGTATTCTACGGGAATTGTGTGCAGTTTCTGGAAATTGAATTTAGTTTCCGAAAATCGATTTAGTGTCCGAAAATGATTGAGTTTTCAGGAAACTTATATAACGCATCATATAGTTTTTCAACCCTTAAAATTAATCAATGCAATAAATCTTTGCAAAGAAAACATAATAGACAAACGTATCTGTCGAACTACAGGGATTCAAGATGAATGATGTAATTCTTGGTTACCAAAATCATGCTCTGAACTTAAACAGTAGAAAAATACGATTCTTCATGTCAATTATTGCTTGTCTGTTGGATTCTGCCCTTGTTTCTAGAGAAATCTTTCAAAGCAAGGAAATAATACTTTAAATACAAGTATTGAATTGATGAAACTTGAAGCAAGGGTATTAGAGTGAGAGTGTAAGGCTTACGGTGAAATGAGCATAAGGGTCAAGTAAATTTTCTCACCTTGTCACTGTAAACAACTCTCTTTCCATTACATCCTTACTCTCATCCTGAAGTTGACTCATATTACCAGAATACAGGTTTTTATTAGTCTTGTCCTCCCACCAGGCTTTATTGAGTAGTTCTTAATCTTGAAAGACGAGAGTATGTACCAGTAAGATCATTTTATATCTGCATCAATTTAAATGCAATATTATTTTTAATAAAAACTACGTAAAAAAAACTCCATTTTTTTAATGATTAATTTCTTGAAAATAATTCCAAGTGAAAAATAATTTCTTATGTATTTTATTTAAATTCTAGATGACAAAAAAATATTTTCTATGCAAAATATTGTAAATCAATTAGTAAACATTTAAATCTTGGTAAGTAAAAAGATAAATTATAGGTTAAAGATTTAATTACGCAGCCATTGTATTAATAAAGCTTTTGTCTTTTATCCAGTGAATTTTACATCTAATTTCTTTCTTTTCTTGAATAATGTGCTAATCAATTTCCATTTCACTGTCAGTCTCTGGTGAGAGTGTGAGCTTAAACCTTCTTTTTGGCCAACATCCATATTCACACCCTCAATATACATATGTGAGGGTGCTATGTCAACACCTATACAAGAAAAGTAAGAAAGAGAGAAATGGATATTCCATACCACCCGCAGCTAAATCTTCATCTTATCTTATGTATAATCTTACCTTGTTTGAATTATAAACTACCTATTCATAATAAGTTTTATTTATCAGATTTGTTTTATAGCTATAACTTTCATTTTTGAACATAGTGGGACAATATATATTACTTGTATATTAGTTATTTAACTTACCAAAGATTTTTCTTACTAAGAAAATTTACATTAATTGAGTGTTCAATAATTTACCTAGCAGATACAAATTTAGCTCAGAAAATAAATAGTAGCTTTCTATGTATCCGTGTGTATAAAATAAATTATTGATTTCTCTTCTGCGTCATGTAATGAATAGTCGGGTGATATCCGTAGTTATCTAAAAATGGTCAAGATAAATGCGGGACATATGATCACTAGCATAATAGACATGCACTATATGTCATGCAGCTATACCAAAAAAGATGAAGACTGGCTCGTGTTGTCACTTGGAAGTTGATCAAATAGCATTTCCACCTTGTGGTAGAAAATGAGTTGAGATATTTTGCCTTCTTTGGCTG
>CAJNOL010005987.1:0-10266 GCA_905250125.1 Rotaria sordida | reverse complement strand
TTTTGTGCAATAGAGTTCGAGAGATAATAGTTAATTATTAACTATCTTACTTTTTGTTGTACATTTCCACTTGATAGACTCAGAACTGTCGAATGATATCTTAATCTGTATTGTAGAATGCTGCTATCATTACACAGATCCATTATTTACATATTACGCTATGAGAAACATCAATAATTCTGAGAGAGGGCATTATACTTTGGACACTTCTTTATTTCGTACTTAGAAAATAAGAGCAAATAGGGCTTAAAGTATAGATATATACAACAATATTCTCTCTCAGAATTATAGATGTTTGTCATAGTTTAATATGCAGACAGTTCATCTATTTAGTGATTTCAACATTCTACCATACAGATTGTTTTGAGTCTATGAACTAATAACGCATAACAAAAAGTAAGACAATTATTGATTAAGTTTTATTCTTCGTACTCTGTTACGAAAAAAAAAACTTCAATATTCAATGTTTCGAATGTGTTCTTCCACGAGTAGTATCAATTGGTTTTATTTACTTAAACGTCTCACGAGAAGAAATGTTTTATATCATTGGAGTACATCCGATTCAAATCGCTGCATCACATTTGAATAAAATTTTCCGTGAGTTATGAACTTGTCCTTAATATACACTTTTTGTCTAGTGACAGATTAAATAGCTCAATATCCTTCTTACAACTAATACTAGCTGTGATTTTTGACAGAAGGCTGAGTCTAATGTAGAGTTCTTGTGCTCAATAATATTGAGCGTTTCATACATACTAACTAAAACAGTACATAAATATCTCAAAGTAGTTCTTATACTATAGGATAGATGATTGAAAATAAATAATAGTTAGTAACGTGTTCAGGGTCGTTTCAAGATTGATGTTACTAAGGTTTGAAAACAGTACTTTGTGAATACATGTTGAACAATACAGTTAATCAAGCATGAAGACTCTATAACGAAGTAATAACTCGCCAAATATCCTATCTTACATTGAATAATGTGTCTACATTTGTTCTATTCTATTATCATATTCAAGCTATAAAATTTAAACTCTTCTTCTTTTGTATTCAAATGAAAAATCAATCAAATTCGAATATTTAACATTATCTATCTCTCTTTTCTTTTTATTAAACTGTGTCGTCTTTATAGACCAATTTAAACAATCTATTTCAACTTAAATCAATCAATAATCTGACTCAAAGAATTTCTTTTCTTTACTAATGATCCTTGATCAAAATCTTAATGAATTAGTTCTCTCATTTGAAAATTTTATATTATTTACTTACAGCATGAACACCAAGTAGATCTACATTTATATCATTAATATTAATTCTTAATTCATCAAAAACTTCTTTTAATGTCATAGTAGTACCATCTTTTTTCTTATAAACTTTCATATTACTTGATACTTCCATTTTTTTCTTTATAAAACTTAATAAACATTTTTGATGCATTGATGATGCTGCATGAATGTGTGTATCAACTTTTCGAACATTATAAAAATCTCTATATGGTGTTGATTGAACTTCTCCCCATTCTTTAACTTCACTAAGTAAAGAATGTAAATCATGTTTAGTCTTAAGATATTGTAAACGACGATGACAAAATGATTGTAATGGACCATCAATAATCAGTTTTAATAAAATGATATAATCGTCAATGAATTCATCACGGTTAACGGATTTATAATCAGCTGGTATCCATTGTTTTTCTTCATTAAGTGTATAAGCATGATATATACCTCTTTCTGCTTTAACATGAACATCAATAGGTGGAGGTAATTTACTACTAAATGGATTTTCGAATTTTAAAGCTGGTACAGAATATGGCTCAAGTACTTCTAAATAAGAAAAATTTTTATAATAACATAGTCCAAGGTTTTAGTTAAAAGTCATTTACAATACAATTTAAAAAAGAAGAGAATCGGATTTTTTTACTTTGGTTTTTATAAAGTTCAACAGTAAAAAAGAAAAAAAATTGGTATTAGAGTTTTTTTTTCATTAGTTTTATGAATATTATTAAATGCTAGTTGCTTTTAGTTCGTATGTAAATGTACAGATTCATCAATTCGTTCAAATGATGCTTAATTACTAAGAGAAACAAGATTTTTTTAAAAAATAACATTCTAAATATATAAAAAGAAGGTATCAGGGCATATAAGTATAAATCAATAAATAAAAGAATATGTGAGTCGAAAGAGAAAAAAAATAAACAATAAGGCTATAATGCAACGAAAAACAAAACTAATCATAGATACCAACCATTACTATGTCGCTTGACATTTAACGATGTACGTCGTGATAGATCATCTTCTTCTAATATTCTAGTTAAAAAATTTATAACCGTTGATGGATATGATTGGAAACTACGTAACATATATCTTTTATAAAAGTAAAATATATGTTTAATTTTCAAAAACAATTTAAATCATACTTTTCACGAATAACCAAAGCACGAAGTAATGGACTTACAGAATCTATTAGGTCTTCAATAAATAACATGTCATACGCATCGCCAGCTGTTTTCATTACTTGAAATACATTATGTACTATTTTTGTATTAGAATTTGATGTACTTGTTGAAAATGTTTCTACACGTTCAACTTCAAATGTTTTATTTGTTTGATTTATTGAATCGATTAGCTCAGAACTCTCTTTAATTTGAAATGTATTTTCAGAATCAATTAGTGTCGTAATTTTATGTTCTTGATCAGTATTTTGATGATCATTCGTTCTATAAGTAAAAATTAAATGTTAAGAATAGAAAAGAAAATTTCTTAACTGATGTTCTTCATCACGTTGAACTTCATTGTCTAATGAACTACTCCTTACAATTGGTATTTCTGTTTCGAATGTTTCGAAAGGAAGAGGCTGATTAAAATGAAAATTACAACGTTTGTTAAGTTCATTAAGAACATTGTTAAGAGATGACATAGCTGCTGAACGATGAATATGATTAGAATCGATCGATTGTTTGCAAACTACAAGACATATATTAAGTTTTATTTATAAAAAAAAACAAAAACTAATTCAAGTATTTTACTTTCTTTTGATTGTTCTTGTTGTGATGATTCGTGTAATAATCGTGTATTAAGGGCATTTACTGAATCGGCAAATGTTTCTTGACTTTGTTTTTCATTAGGAAAAAGTATTGATGAAATTTCAGCGGTAATTTGGCCGTTCAAATCAGTAGAATTTGTATTCATTTTTATTATGTATTTCAAAAAGAAAATGATGATAAATATGCTATTACTATTGATGTGCAATCGCACTTGACATAATATGCCCTAAAAAATATTGTAGTCAATCGAATCACATATAGATAGGCAGAAATGTGAGTCGGTTATGAAGAAGTGACTGTGTACGACAAGAGAAAAGTATGTATGATAAAACGAGCAAAATTAAAGCGAGAAGAGAGAAAAAAAACCATCTCTCGTTGAGATTATCCTTGAATGCATTTGTTTTATGGTTTTTTTTGTGTGCATGACCGTATCGGTTTTGTTTAAAAGAAGGAACATTGAATTCGATTGAAAGCGATACATGAGAGCATACACAATTTCTTTGTTTTCTGTTTCGTTGATCAAGTCTTGTTTTGTTCATATCATTTTTTTTTATGAATGCATTCAAGAAGAAAAGTCATTAAATTATGTGCCAGACATGAATTGCATATATTTTTCTTTCTTATGATTAGTAACTATTAATATTGTGACTTTCAAATCAACACACAATAATCGATAGTATTTATCAAGGATATACTTATAATGTTCGATACGAAAATGCCTAAAACTAGTCGTTAATAATTCATAATTCCTAATGATACGCGTGTATAACTTTCCTATTGTTTTTACTGAAATTCAACTATAGTCATATCAAACAAAAGTAGAACTTAAATTTTGACTATTTTGCTGAAAAATTTGGTACATTTTGTTATTCATTCTATATTTGATAGACATTTGTATTTATATGTGATTGATGTATGATTGTGTAGTACAGGTTGTCTACAGCTTATACTATTGATATCGTTTCATTAATGATGAAAAGAAAAGAAATAAAACAAAAATAAATAAAAAAAGATTGGTTATGTTTTCAATCATCAGATTAATTTGATTTTTTACTTGTATGAATGTATGATCAATAGAAATAGAATGCCATATACTATTATACTAGAGCATGAAATCAATTAATTACTTTGTTTCTTGGCCATATAAAATAGAAGAAGAAAATAATCGAGTGATGATAGGAATTTTGCGCTGTGTTTGATGACTAGCTCTTTCAAACATTATGGTATAGAGCTGAAAACTCTATCATAGCTTCTTCATTGCAGCTCCGACATATTCTGAAAATTTCATGCGATTTGCAAGTACTTAGACAAAAATCGATTTTAAGAAAGCTTCGAGACGGTCTAGTTTCCCAATATTTTTCCCTTTGACTGTATCTCAGAGAAATGTTAAGATACAAAGAAAGTTAAATGAAATTGAAAAGATTTATTCCTATTTTATATGACCAAGAAACAAAGTAATTAATTGATTTCATGCTCTAGTATAATAGTATATGACATTCTGTTTCTATTGATCATACATTCATACAAGTAAAAAAATCAAATTAATCTGATGATTGAAAACATAACCAATCTTTTTTTATTTATTTTTGTTTTATTTCTTTTCTTTTCATCATTAATGAAACGATATCAATAGTATAAGCTGTAGACAACCTGTACTACACAATCATACATCAATCACATATAAATACAAATGTCTATCAAATATAGAATGAATAACAAAATGTACCAAATTTTTCAGCAAAATAGTCAAAATTTAAGTTCTACTTTTGTTTGATATGACTATAGTTGAATTTCAGTAAAAACAATAGGAAAGTTATACACGCGTATCATTAGGAATTATGAATTATTAACGACTAGTTTTAGGCATTTTCGTATCGAACATTATAAGTATATCCTTGATAAATACTATCGATTATTGTGTGTTGATTTGAAAGTCACAATATTAATAGTTACTAATCATAAGAAAGAAAAATATATGCAATTCATGTCTGGCACATAATTTAATGACTTTTCTTCTTGAATGCATTCATAAAAAAAAATGATATGAACAAAACAAGACTTGATCAAATGAAACAGAAAACAAAGAAATTGTGTATGCTCTCAAGTATCCCTTTCAATCGAATTCAATGTTCCTACTTTCAAATAAAACCGATACGGTCATGCACACAAAAAAAACCATAAAACAAATGCATTCAAGGATAATCTCAACGAGAGATGGTTTTTTTTCTCTCTTCTCGCTTTAATTTTGCTCGTTTTATCATACATACTTTTCTCTTGTCGTACACAGTCACTTCTTCATAACCGACTCACATTTCTGCCTATCTATATGTGATTCGATTGACTACAATATTTTTTAGGGCATATTATGTCAAGTGCGATTGCACATCAATAGTAATAGCATATTTATCATCATTTTCTTTTTGAAATACATAATAAAAATGAATACAAATTCTACTGATTTGAACGGCCAAATTACCGCTGAAATTTCATCAATACTTTTTCCTAATGAAAAACAAAGTCAAGAAACATTTGCCGATTCAGTAAATGCCCTTAATACACGATTATTACACGAATCATCACAACAAGAACAATCAAAAGAAAGTAAAATACTTGAATTAGTTTTTGTTTTTTTTTATAAATAAAACTTAATATATGTCTTGTAGTTTGCAAACAATCGATCGATTCTAATCATATTCATCGTTCAGCAGCTATGTCATCTCTTAACAATGTTCTTAATGAACTTAACAAACGTTGTAATTTTCATTTTAATCAGCCTCTTCCTTTCGAAACATTCGAAACAGAAATACCAATTGTAAGGAGTAGTTCATTAGACAATGAAGTTCAACGTGATGAAGAACATCAGTTAAGAAATTTTCTTTTCTATTCTTAACATTTAATTTTTACTTATAGAACGAATGATCATCAAAATACTGATCAAGAACATAAAATTACGACACTAATTGATTCTGAAAATACATTTCAAATTAAAGAGAGTTCTGAGCTAATCGATTCAATAAATCAAACAAATAAAACATTTGAAGTTGAACGTGTAGAAACATTTTCAACAAGTACATCAAATTCTAATACAAAAATAGTACATAATGTATTTCAAGTAATGAAAACAGCTGGCGATGCGTATGACATGTTATTTATTGAAGACCTAATAGATTCTGTAAGTCCATTACTTCGTGCTTTGGTTATTCGTGAAAAGTATGATTTAAATTGTTTTTGAAAATTAAACATATATTTTACTTTTATAAAAGATATATGTTACGTAGTTTCCAATCATATCCATCAACGGTTATAAATTTTTTAACTAGAATATTAGAAGAAGATGATCTATCACGACGTACATCGTTAAATGTCAAGCGACATAGTAATGGTTGGTATCTATGATTAGTTTTGTTTTTCGTTGCATTATAGCCTTATTGTTTATTTTTTTTC
The DNA here is from genome assembly GCA_905250125.1 of Rotaria sordida. Lineage (NCBI taxonomy): Eukaryota > Metazoa > Rotifera > Eurotatoria > Philodinida > Philodinidae > Rotaria > Rotaria sordida. The sequence continues at coordinate 3,779 of CAJNOL010005987.1, read as the reverse complement.
TCTTTCGACTCACATATTCTTTTATTTATTGATTTATACTTATATGCCCTGATACCTTCTTTTTATATATTTAGAATGTTATTTTTAAAAAAAATCTTGTTTCTCTGAGTAATTAAGCGTTATTTGAACGAATTGATGAATCTGTACATTTACATACGAACTAAAAGCAACTAGCATTTAATAATATTCATAAAACTAATGAAAAAAAAACTCTAATACCAATTTTTTTTCTTTTTTACTGTTGAACTTTATAAAAACCAAAGTAAAAAAATCCGATTCTCTTCTTTTTTAAATTGTATTGTAAATGACTTTTAACTAAAACCTTGGACTATGTTATTATAAAAATTTTTCTTATTTAGAAGTACTTGAGCCATATTCTGTACCAGCTATAAAATTCGAAAATCCATTTAGTAGTAAATTACCTCCACCTATTGATGTTCATGTTAAAGCAGAAAGAGGTATATATCATGCTTATACACTTAATGAAGAAAAACAATGGATACCAGCTGATTATAAATCCGTTAAGCGTGATGAATTCATTGACGATTATATCATTTTATTAAAACTGATTATCGATGGTCCATTACAATCATTTTGTCATCGTCGTTTACAATATCTTAAGACTAAACATGATTTACATTCTTTACTTAGTGAAGTTAAAGAATGGGGAGAAGTTCAATCAACACCATATAGAGATTTTTATAATGTTCGAAAAGTTGATACACACATTCATGCAGCATCATCAATGCATCAAAAATGTTTATTAAGTTTTATAAAGAAAAAAATGGAAGTATCAAGTAATATGAAAGTTTGTAAGAAAAAGGATGGAACTACTATGACATTAAAAGAAGTTTTTGATGAATTAAGAATTAATATTAATGATATAAATGTAGATCTACTTGGTGTTCATGCTGTAAGTAAATAATATAAAATTTGAAAATGAGAGAACTAATTCATTAAGATTTTGATCAAGGATCATTAGTAAAGAAAAGAAATTCTCTGAGTCAGATTATTGATTGATTTAAGTTGAAATAGATTGTTTAAAGTGGTCTATAAAAACGACACAGTTTAATAAAAAAAAAAAAAAAGAGAGATAGATAATGTTAAATATTCGAATTTGATTGATTTTTCATTTGAATACAAAAGAAGAAGAGTTTAAATTTTATAGCTTGAATATGATAATAGAATAGAACAAATGTAGACACATTATTCAATGTAAGATAGGATATTTGGCGAGTTATTACTTCGTTATAGAGTCTTCATGCTTGATTAACTGTATTGTTCAACATGTATTCACAAAGTACTGTTGTCAAACCTTAGTAATATCAATCTTGAAACGACCCTGAACAAGTTACTAACTATTATTTATTTTCAATCATCTATCCTATAGTATGAATGAAACGCTCAATATTATTGAGCACAAGAACTCTACATTAGGCTCAGTCTTCTGTCAAAAATCACAGCTAGTATTAGTTGTAAGAAGGATATTGAGCTATTTAATCTGTCACTAGACAAAAAGTGTATATTAAGGATAAGTTCATAACTCACGGAAAATTTTATTCAAATGTGATGCAGCGATTTGAATCGGATGTACTCCAATGATATAAAACGTTTCTTCTCGTGAAACGTTTAAGTAAATAAAACCAATTGATACTACTCGTGGAAGAACACATTCGAAACATTGAATATTGAAGTTTTTTTTTTTCGTAACAGAGTACGAAGAATAAAACTTAATCAATAATTGTCTTACTTTTTGTTTTGCGTTATTAGTTCATAGACTCAAAACAATCTGTATGGTAGAATGTTGAAATCACTACATAGATGAACTGTCTGCATATTAAACTATGACAAACATCTATAATTTTGAGAGAGGATATTGTTGTATATATCTGTAGTTTAAGCCCTATTTGCTCTTATTTTCTGAGTACGAAATAAAGAAGTGTCCAAAGTATAATGCCCTCTCTCAGAATTATTGATGTTTCTCATAGCATAATATGTAAATAATGGATCTGTGTAATCATAGCAGCATTCTACAATACAGATTAAGACATCATTCGACAGTTCTGAGTCTATCAAGTGGAAATGTACAACAAAAAGTAAGATAGTTAATAATTAACTATTATCTCTCGAACTCTATTGCACAAAAGACTTTGGTATTCAATGTCTCGAATGTGCTTTTAGATGAATAGAATTAATTGGTTTAGTCTGCTTAAAGGTTCTACGAGGAAGAACGCTTTATATTATAAGAATCAGCTCATCGAACTCTACAATCTACTATAACTATAATTCAAAACGTCTCGTCATCCACGATAGGCAGACTTTACATCCTGAAACTGTTTTGATCTGCTTAGTGTACGTCAAACCTTTAAATACAGATAATCTCAAGACTAATTCGAGTTTTGCAAAATCGTGAAGTTCTAAAAGGATCTTCTGACAAATGAACGTATAAAAACTTCAATAGTCACGCCGAATCTCAATAGCAACGTGAATCAGTTTAGAAATTTTATTAACATACTGTGCACATCTATAGACAAAAGAAACCATTCGAAGAAGTTTTCTTGTAAATCTAGAACCAGAATAAGTTATAACAAAAAAACAACTTTTTTTTAGGATCGAAATACATTCCAACGTTTCGATCGTTTTAATTCAAAATATAATCCTCTTGGTCAAATTATGTTACGGTAATATAGATAATTCTATCAATTTTATGTGTCAAAGTTTCGTTTTCTAGAGAAATTTTTATGAAAACTGATAATTATATTGATGGTATATTTTTTGCTGATCTATTAAAAGTAATATTTTTCATTTCTCCAAACGAACAAAAAAATAGAAATAAATTCTATATTTTCTTTTTCAAGGAAGTTATAGCTGATTTAGAAGTAAATAAATATCAACATGCTGAACCTCGTTTGTCAATCTATGGTAAAAGTATCGATGAATGGGATAAATTAGCTAAATGGTTTATTACAAATAAAATGTATTCGACTAATGTTGCTTGGATGATACAAGTGCCACGTATTTAGTATGTTTCATTAATGAAAAAATGTTTACAATAAAAAAAAGATTGAAATTCTTTTTCTCAGTGATGTTTATCATGCAAATGGTATAATAAAAAATTTTCAAGCATTTTTAAACAATTTATTTCAACCATTATTTGATGCAACTATTAATCCCGAATCACATCCAGATCTATTTCAGTTTATGAGTCATTTTACTGGTTTTGATTCAGTTGATGATGAATCAAAACCTGAAAAATTAACAATGACACATGATATGGCATATCCAGATGAATGGAATATAAATGAAAATCCACCTTATAGTTATTATTTAGTATAAAGTCTATAATCATATTTATTTGTCTTTATATTTGAATATTTTTAGTTTTATATGTACGCAAATATTCTTACACTTAATCAACTTCGAAAGTTAGGAATCGAAATTCTTGTTTTTTATTTCTATAAAATAAAAATTCTCCATTATTTTTAGAACACGTGGTTTAAATACATATCAATTTCGTCCACATTGTGGAGAAGCTGGTGCTGTATCACATCTTGTTACAGCATTTATGGTTGCAGAAAATATTTCTCATGGTTTAGTTTTACGCGAAGTATTTTAATTTTTTTGAATAGCTGCCTAATTCATGTTCGAATAGTAAATGTCTTTATATATGAATTATAACTAAGCACAACTTAAACTAAATCTATTCCTATCAATTTCTATTCTTACACGAGAACATATATAAAGTGGTGGAAAAAAGTTTAGAAACAACGTTTTTTTTT
>CAJNOL010005985.1:0-10270 GCA_905250125.1 Rotaria sordida | reverse complement strand
TTTCATTTGCGATCATAAAAAAAGGGGGTCAATTTTTTTCGTATGACTGGATTTCTCGACTGAGCCGTGGACTATCTCTTAACAACAGAATATTTTCACAAGTAACTCAACAGGCGCTATAATTTTTTTTTAACTAGTAAAATATCTTTCATTGAATAATATTTAATAACATTGTAAAATTAATATTAATTTTCATTCGATTTCTCTTATATTCCATTCCAATTAAATATTAATTATATATGTTAATATTTTGTTCTTTATAACAATATTGTCATCTAATACATAATCATTTTTATTAATATTAAAATGTTTCCAAATTTGGTATAGTATTAATCATATGTTGATGATGGAAATAATAATAATGAAGAAATTTGACGATGTTGTTGTTTAATTATTAGTTAAATTAATTGTACACATGGATTTATCAACATTATTCATTAAACATAAAATTCTCCAAATCACTAAAAACATTATTATATATACATTTTTTAATCTTTTTTCTTTATTGATTGATACATATTTGTACATGAATAACAAATTGTTGATCTTGATGTGTATAGAATAGATATGTCGATATAAATAAATTTTTATTCAAAAGAAGAATATATCTTGTTTCATTCTTTTCTGTTGTAATAAATCCACCAAACAAAGAAAGATTTTTTCAAACTTCTGTAATGAATTATTTTGATCTAAAATTTTGTTGATATTTAGATATGTTCATCCAAAAAGAATATTATTGTAAAAATTTAAGTGTTTAAAAACTTCCATTGTTTTGTTTTTTTCGACAGTCTATGAAATTGAATCAGCTTTTTTAACATTAAGTATGTCTACTTAAGTAATAGTTCGTTTGATGTAATATATTTTGTATTTTATCATAACAAATAAAATAATTATACATAAATGTTGTTATTGATTATCATTAATAAAAATAAACAAAATAATTTCATTTTCATTCCAAATGAGATACAATCTAAAAAAATTCATAAATAAATCATTATATATGTATGTTAATGTTAACAAGAGAGAAAGGAAAGAAAAAAGAAATATATATGAAGAGAGGAATTTTCTTTTTCTTTTTTGTCTTTCTCTCGTCCATAAATCATTGTTCATGTTGTCATCAAGGACGATCAATGATCAACATGTAAAATTAAATATATATATCATTTTCGACGAGAGAAAAAAATGATTTTTCAAGGTATAAATACGAATGATTTTCTATGTAAAATCATTCAAATTTTTGAATCAAATAATAATAATTTTCTTTTTCTGTTTTAGATTGACTTCAACCAAACAATATGAAACAATTCAACGACAAACCAGACAATAAAATAAAATGTAGGTATCAGTTTTTATTTTTTTTATTTTTTTTTAATTTTACGATCATAAGGATGGTAGGGTAAGGCCTCCTTTGATCTTTTTATTATTTTTTATTTTATTTTAAAGAATAGTCAATGTAGAAAAAGATAACATTAGGGTAAGTCATCTCATACTATTTCATTAAATAGCATTGATTAAATTTCTTTTTCTGTTCCTTTCACCTATCAATATCATCGCGTCATCAACATCAGACACGGTAAGTAATTTTTTTTTTTGAGATGAGAATCGGTAGTGAGATTGAGGGGTTAGGGTGAGACTAAGAAAAGTGAGTGTTAGTGGAGGAGGGGTGAGTTCTGTTCGTTGAGGTTAGGTTCTTCTTCTTTACAGGACTTCCGGGTAGTCCCTAAAAGCCCGGCCAGGAATCATCTTGGTGTCCGTGGCACACGACCAGGCTTATTCAGACTCCTTGACATATCTCTCGCGGGGAGGGTATGGATGATCTGAGTCTGTCCTGTGCGTGCATGAGCGTTACGCTCGCCATGGCTCCACCAGGATGGTTCCTGGTTGCGCGCGCGTGCGAATAGAATAAGCCATTAATTTCATCAATCCAATGTGATTTATTTGAAAGAAAAGGAAATTAAAAAAGTAATCCATCATTTTGAGTCTATTCAATTGAAAAGCGTTGAACACGATGATTTCCATTATCGACGACATAGAGATTGCCATGTCGATCGAAGGACAAACCGATGGGACTGTTGAACTGATTTTTTCCTTTTCCTTCACCATTTCCACCCACAATGATAGTGCCCTGTTTCGCTCCTTTAGGCCAACGCATCACTCGACGATTGAACGAGCCTGCTACATAGATGGTACCCAATGTATCGACGAACAGTCCTTTAGGACACGGCAATTGTGTCAGAGAAGTCCCTTCGTCGTGACCTCCAGCGACGACAATTCCTTCTTTTGCACCTTTATTCCATTTCATTACACAATGATTGTTGTAGTCTGACACGTAGACAGTCTGTTGTTGATCGACAAAGATGTAGGTCGGCGCGTTGAGTTGATTGAGACCATCACCTTTGCCATTGCCACCAGCCACAATAGTTCCATTCTTGTCTCCTATTTGATATTGTCTTACTTCATGTTTGTCGTAGTCAGAGATGTAGAGATATCTCTGATCATCCATGACCAATCCACAACACAAGATGTTGTCGATGAGGACTTCTCCTTGAGTTGTACCACTACGACGAGACCGTCGTACGACTCGTTGATTCCATTGATCACAAATAATGAGACTATCCGTCTCTTTGTCGATCAACACATCGGTTGGTAAACTCAATTGATCCAATCGATTTCCTCGGCCATTGCCACCAGCTACAACTTGTCCATTCGTATCGCCCATCTTCCATTGGATGATACGATCATTGTTCTGGTCAGCGATGACCATCGTTTGATCGTCATCAACGAAGAGACCATAAGGGTGGTTGAGACGATTCGTGGCACTGCCTGATCCATGACCTTCAGCGATGGTCACTCCATTCTGTACCCATCGGGCATCGGCTGGAATATTAGGAATTACTACAATGAACAAAAAAAAAGAAATCGTCGTTGTCGAAGGGATTGCGTCTCTCGTGAGAGCAAGCGCTACAAAATATGACATTCATCTTTGAGAATGCTCATTGCACAGATAAAAATTCAGAAGTCTTTTCCTAGTTTCTTATGAGAAAAAAAGGATTTGGTAACGATTCTTACATCTATGTTACTTCTAGTTCTTGCCAAGATCTTTTTGATCATAAAAATAACACCTTGAGATTGCTGTAAGGAGATTCTCGAAGAAAGAGTAATAGTAATTCCATGTAAGTTTTTGATAGAAAAACATAAGGATCTGAGGATTTTTTTTCGAATTGCAAGAATTCAGAATCTTTCTGGCAGAATGATCATTTATATGAACATCAGAGAAGATTCTATCTGTATCTTGTGAGAAGAATATCGAATCGTTGAACAACGAAATATCAAACTTAATCCCTATGTTTTTTAGGAAACCATAAGGATACATGATTTTCTGTATGATGAATGCAGATCTGCCGAAGAATCTCCTAAGGATTTGAATAGGCTTTTGGTAAGTTATGTGAAGCTGTTTGAAGAATAACCGTGATGTACTCTGAGTAAGGTCATGAGAAGGCTTGGATACAGGCGAAACTGAACAAAGTTGAGAGGATTCCACGCGAATCTATGTAATCTAAGAGGGCTTCTACTTTTGCAAATGCTGAAAAGATGGATGTCAATTCGAACGGAGTTCTCCAGTGACAAACATTGGGATCTATGGATTTTATAGGCTTTGAAAAGAAAGTGTTCTAAAATGCTATTTTTAACTTTTGATGGACACCATCTTCAAACCATTGTATAAGGGTTCTCGAAGAGAATCTTGATGACTAAATAAGATACTTTGCCAAAACCTCAAAATCTAAAAATAATGAGTATCTTCTATGAGGATCATGTTATAATCCTTATGTAGTACTTGTTCTGAGAAGTCTTCTGTAAGCTCGCATGTTATGGATATATTCATGAGGATTTGAAGAGTAAGTATTTTGAAATGGTTGATATCAGAGATGGGCAATTCCAACTTCAAAGTTGATGCTTTTTCTCATCAGAGTGAAAATGGAGTTATATGGAGCAGGAGCGGGACAGAATGGAGCTGTCTATCTCTGAATTTTATGAGAAAGTTTATAAAGCAATAAATCAATGTTCTACTAAGTGATATCAATCGTAGATTTAATTATGTTCAAAAACTTATGTGTATTTAAAAGTGTTTTGGCAGAAGTCCAGTTTGTAAAATCCGACTGAATTTGAAATTAAATGGGAGTTAGAGTAGGATTTTAGAAAAAAGGAGTGGAGTGGTATGGGGGTTGGAGCGAAACACACTGCAGTTGAAATTGATGTGGAGTTTTAGAAAATGGGACTGGAGTTATGTGGAGTTGGAGCGGGACATAGTGTAGTTGTTCATCTCTTTTTAGTACACAAATGTCGATTATAATCAGTACCCATGACGCCTTCTCTGGAATATTGAGAATTACTACAATTAACAAAAAAGAAAAGCGATCGTCATTGTCGGAGAGACCCTCTCTCTCACGCGGGGAAAAGAGCTATGAAGGAGACATTTGTCTTCTTTGAAGGGAATTTGGTAAAACTTTCGAGAATGTTCTTTCCTCAGATAAAAAGTCAGAAAGCTTTTCCTAGTTCCCTATGAGAAAAAAGTATTTCGTAACGATTCTTACATCTATGTCACTTTTAGTTCTTGCCAAGATCTTTTTGGGTGTCCAAGAGTAATGTTAATTCCATGTAAGCTTTTGATAAAAAAACATGGAGATCTGAGGATTTTATTCGGAAGTACAAGAATGCAGAATCTTTTGTAGGATGATCATTTATATGAATATCAGACAAGAATTTAAGTAATGAAATAATGAACTATGTGAAACTCCTAAACTGAGAAAATCCTGAGAAGATTCTATTTGCATCTTGTTAGGAGAATGTTAAATCGTTGAACAACAAATGTCAAACCTAATTCCTATGTTTTTGTGGAACCTTGAGGATTCAGTATGCATCTTTGAGAATGCTTTTCACGTGGGTCAACACAAATCCAGATCACATGATTTTCTGGATGATGAATGCAAACCTGTTGAAGGGTATCCTAAACAGTGGAATGGCAGATGCAGATGAGATTTTATCAAGCTTTTGTCAAGTTATGTCAAGCTCCTCGAAGTACGATCTTGATAGAATCTTAGCTAGATCCTATTGAAAGTCTGATGCATACGAAGCTGAGTGAATTTGAGAGAATTTCACGCAGATCTTTAGAAAATGATGCCCTCTATTTTTGAGATGCTGAGTAGATGAATGCTATTCCTATCAGAGTTCTTCATAGGAAAAAAATAGGGATCTGTGGGTTTCATGTGTAATTTGGAAAGGGTGGGTCTGAATGAAATAGTCAGATAGTGTTCTACAAAGCTATTATTAATTTTTCCTGAAAATTAGCTGCAAACCATGTATTAGGATCTTAAAGGAGAATCTTATTGACTAAATAATATACTCTGTCAAAGTCTAAAATTCTAAAAATTATGAGTATATTCTATCAGGATCATGCTATAATTCTAATGTACTATTTGTTCTGAGAAGCCTTCATGAAGTTAACATGTCACGGGTATGGGGACGAGGATGTCAAGAATCAGGATTTAGGAATCGTTGATAGTAGTGATAGATAACGCCAACTCCGAAGTTGGTGCTTTTTCTCATTGGAGTTCCAGTGGAGTTTGAGTGGAATTTCGGAAAATAGGAGTGGGAGTTCAGAAAATAGGACTGGAGTTGTGTGTAATTGGAGCGGGACATAGTGAAGTTGGCAATCTCTACTTGGCACACAAATGTCGATCTGGATCAGTGCCCAACGGGCATTGACTGGAATATTGGGAATTACTACAAGGAACGGAAAAGAAAAAGAAACATCATCGTGATTGTCGAAGAGATCCTCCTCTCCCGTGAGAGTAAGAGCTACAAATACGACATTCGTCTTCGAGAATGTTCCTTCCACACATAAAAATTTCGAAATCTTTTCCTAGTTTCCTATGAAAAAAAAGAATTTCATAACAATTCCTACATCTATGTCGCTTCTAGAGCTTGCCAACATTGTGTAGATCCTAAAATATAAAATCCTCGCGGTAGATGAAAACTGTAACGAGAGATCGGTGTAAGAAAGCTTTCCGAGAATGAGCAGTGCTTATGGGATGCAAGCTTTCGATTGGAAAAAATAGGAGTCTGAGAATTTGATTCATAATTTTGAATGCAGAATCTTTTGCAGAATGATCATTTATATGAACATCAGACAAGAATTTAAGCAATAAAATAATGAACTATGTGAAACTCCTAAACTGAAAAAATTCTTAAAAGGTTCTATCTACATCTTGTTAGAAGGATGTCGAATCCTTGGACCAGAAATATCAAACCTAATTCTTATGTTTTTGGGGGATCTTAAGTATTCAATATGTTGATAGGATCTTAGCAATATCATAAGAAGGTATATATGCACGCAAATCTGAGTAAATTTGACAGGACTTCACGAAGATCTTTGGAATCCGACGCCTTCTACTTTTTGAAATACTCAAAAGACTAATGTTAATCTTATCAGCGCTCTCCATAGGAAAAGATAAGGACTTAGTTAGCTTTCTACAGGCACGAGCTGAAGATATTCTTTTTGTGACTTGGAAAGCAGAGGCTCACTCAGAAAGGTCAAAAGGATAACGGTAAGATATTATCAGAGTTTCGATAAGATTTGATACAAAGCATCGTCTGGAAATGCTAGAAAGGTTTCCATGAATTCGAGACAAGAATCTTTGCTAAAAAATGAAGAATAGTGTCAGAATCCAAAGCTGGAAAAATGCTCAGGTTTTATCTACCACTTACTAGAATGCTGATGCCAAATATTTTAGCTAATGTGAGTATGGATGGATATGAGTGTTCCTATTCTTCATTCTCATCTACATTCACGCACACCTTATAAGAATTCAATGATGTTACCTTTTGTAATAAATGACTTGTTAGTTTGATAGTGCTCAGTAAAGCGCATCAAATTACAAAAACTCAGAAACATTTGAAATTCAACTATAATAAGTAAGTTTTTACAAGATGGTGACAAGATTGATATAACTAAAAATTCATCTAAATTATATTTCAAGTAACGCATGCAGATCTATAGAATATGTTATTGTTCTCTCGACGGATGTATTCAATTAAAAAAAATGGAACGTTTACTAACATGTAAAGATATACACTAAAAATTATTCTACATTTACGAGGTTCATTGAACTATTGCACGCTCTATATATGAAGATTGTTCCATAGATTTTTTGCTATTTTGAATATTTTTTTCTGTTGTGTCAAATACGTAAAAGTTGAACAGACATACAAAATCTATATATTTGGAACGTCTGAACTATAATCAAAAATTCACTATACTCTCAACTGACATCATTATTAAGAAAATACATTATTAGAAAACATGCGAAAATCTTTTTATCGATTTTATTTTCTACTCAATTTTTTCTTACGATGACAGGATCGCGTGATTCATTTTTGTCCTTTTATGTTCTTATGAAATCTAAAGCTAAAATAAGTTTAGACGTTGTTTTTGTTTTATATATTTAAGATAAAAATATAATGAAAAATAAACTGGATAAAGTTTCTGTTTAATACTTTTACTAATCATCTACCTTCTTGGTATAAATATCGGTTGAGTACAACAAATTTTGAACGATGACTTAGATATGATATTTAAATATACATTTTTGTATGTCTGTTCTACTTGAAAGAGTTGACAAATACAAAAATAAAGTCAAAATGGCTTCGAAACATATGAAATATAGCTATTCGCTTCTTTCTTCTGTGTTGATGTGAATAGAAAAACGAAAAAAAAGAAAAAAACCTATTTTGCTCTAGATAATAAATAGAAAGATGAAACATCTACCATCTTTATTAATTCTTGACCGACAATAAATTGCTCAAGAAAAAACTAGTTATCACATACTACGAATGAAAGAGAAAAAATGACATTATTTAAACAAAGAATCGATGATGAAATCAACAATTCACCAAAAACGAATTAGAATATTAATAGAAATAATATGGAGATAAACAAAATAAAACTGAAGAAAAACATGCACATTTCAACATGTAAATAAATGATGCAACCGTTAAAATAAACTTTTTACAAACTTTAAGTAGTCCATATACTAAATTATTCTAAAGAGATAAGGACTCACCACAACTTAAAGCACACTGGCACTTGAGATCGAACAAAACTCATAAAAAAGGGTTTAGAATTTCAATGTATTCATTGATTGGGAAAAGAAAGAGTAACAAATCATATGACTGTCTCAGCTTTGATACATAAGATATTTATTTGTCTACTTCTGAGCAAAATCAGTGGATGCAGAGAGAAACACAAAGATTTCTCCTATCATCATCATCATGATAAATAGAAAGATGTCTTAACATTAACAAACGAGGGAAAAAACATACTCTTATATGATTCAATCGATTCTATTCAGTTAGCATCCTTTATTCATTTGCAAGATGATGAAAAAAAAACAAACATTAGTTAATTTTCTATTTTTAAAAATACTTATCCATACAGATATGAAAACAGCAATAATTTTCGATAGTTCTAAGAAAAGTTGATCGTCAAATAAATCGGCAATAGATTCTTAACATAATAAGAATAAAAGATCATAACAAGTATTAGAAATATGAAAGAAAAAAATACAGCGATAACTATGCTATATCGAAAATAGATCAAAATCACATTTTGAATTTTGAGAAAAAATAATAAATAAACAAAGTAAACAAATAAATAAGAGAAAGACTCTAGTGAAAGTACTGAGCTAAGAGTATCCATGTACTGAGAAAGCCTCAGCATGGTGTCCGATATAGGTACTTCGAAAAGTCTCAGTAATTATACTGATGTAGGTACTGCATTGAGTATCTATAGCAGTATGTTTACTGAACAAGTACTTGTATAGGTACCCGCACCTGTAATTTTACTGAGGAACGTTCTACAGGGTATCCTAGATTTATCGTGTTCTGTGTAGCAACTGTTCGTTCACCGTTTTTTTGCACACACGGCTTCATATAAACAACTCGACAAAACATAAGAAATTAATATTTTTTCATACTAATTTTTTCTAGATAATTTCTTGACTATTTACTAGTCAAGAACATGCCGATCTCGATCGTAAATTGAGAGAGGACTAACCTGAAGTGATCTGGTGGAGATCTGATCAACTCAGGTCCAGTCAGATTCTGAAATTTGACGTGCTTGAACTTTCAGAATTGGAAAAATTAAATTAAATAAAATCGAAAAAATGTCATAAATTGCTTTGAGAGGAACAAAAATGAAAGAAGTCAAAGGTTAGGTTCGATCATCAACATACTGCGATTTTGGCAACAGGGCACCTAAAAATACTGTGCAACAGTACCCAGTTGAGTATTTGATCAGTACCTTCAAGTACCAATTTACTGAACATTTTGTAACAGGGTACCCGATAAGGTACTTTAGTACCCAACACATCCTCGGACATACTAGTAGCAGGGTACTTTTTCGGGTACCCTTGACTCAGTACATTCACTAGGGGAGGTATCAACTCGCACATATATGAAGAGAAAAAAGTAGTCGCACGTCTTTAAGAATATCCTATTCTTTTTTTAATGATTGTTCAAAAATTGACTTGTCATTCTGATAAAAAAAAATCAGAGTAGTCTATAAATAATAATTCTCATATCAGATGTGTTCATATGAATACAAGTAATTGGAATAAAGATTCTACATCTAAACGCGTTCAATTGCTTTAAAAAGAACGAGAAAATACGAGTAAAACTATGTTTTCTTAACGAATATTCCGTGTTAATATACATTTTAGCCGTTCAATACAATAACAATTATGAAATTTGCGCTGAAAACAAATAAAAACATTTAATTTAACGTGTTAAAGAAATCGTTAGAACGCTGTTTTTAAATCATTTCGATATCTTATGTATTTTTAGTGAGTCATTACTAAAGATCCTCTAGGACACGAGCCAATATGTTTCTGCATACGTCAAGTACCTTTAGTTGATTTATATGTAGTAAGTGATATACATGAAGCGCATATAACAGTCAAAATTTTCTCTAGGCCTAATCTAGCAGTTCTTCTAAATGGTCAACTAATTAGTTTTTGACTAATCTTATATCATTCGACAGTGGAATATTTACTCTTTACCGGAAATTAAAAAGAAGCTCTTTGCGATCTTGATAGCTAAAATTATGAATAAAATGCTTCAAAAAAAGTTTCTGGCAAAATTGAGACACTAGACTTTAAGATTGTCTGAATTCAGATAGGGAAGAAAGGAAGGAGACCTTTAGAATATAGTGCAT
>CAJNOL010005984.1:0-10275 GCA_905250125.1 Rotaria sordida | reverse complement strand
ATGGGTGGGTGTGGGTGTGGGTGTGGGTGTGGGTGGGTGTGGGTGTGGGTGTGGGGTGTGGGTGGGTGTGGGTGTGGGGTGTGGGTGTGGTGGGTGTGGGGTGGGTGTGGGTGTGGGTGGGTGGGTGTGAGTATAATTAGGAACACACCCACACCCACACCCACACACCCACACCCACACCCACCCACACCCACACCCTCACCCACACCCATAGATCACTATTTATTTATGACATAAATCCCAATAATTTTATATGAATCGATGCGCTGGATAGGCCTCTTTCCAACGGTGAAAACCGCAGCTCTCTACCTTGTTCCTATCAAAAGTTATTCAAAAAATACCTACCCGCCGTGTTTTTTGAAATGGGCATTAGTACAGATATCGACATGTCTGTCTGCTCAGGCGCCAACTTATGTTTATGTTCATTTTATACACCTGGAAAACCTGAATTACCTCTTCATCTTGTAATTGTTGATTTATAGAAAAATGAAATTTGATGGAATAAAATTTGATGAATATGCTTATTCCGATAGGTTATTTTCTATTTTAACTAATCCTTTTCGATCTTCACCATTAATATTAAGTAATCAACGGGTATTTTCTTTAACGTAATAATTTTTTAATCATATTGGTAAAAATGTTATTCAATCTATATTCGTCAATTCGAAACATCTTACATTAATCGGCTCTTCTTCAAATGGTCTTCAAAATATCGTCAGGGAATATATTGATCATTATGCATGAAGTCTGATATTCAACCTCTTTTGTTTATATAGGAATGAGATTGCTTCTACTTCAGTTTTGCAGACGTAGAAAAGTTTTGCGAAGAGGTATTCAAGAATGATGAGAATTGTTTCCATCTAGACAGTAACGACCTAAACTCTTTGTTATGTACCTATTTATTACCTTCTTTGTTTAGCTTTGGTGCTACAAACACTTGTAAAAATTTCGCTTTTCAAATCACTTGTCGTATTAGGCAAGGTGGAGAGGTGACGGGATAAGTTTTTAGCTGGCTCATGCATCTCTGTAAGTTATGTCACAGTAGAAGTACGGCACGATTCAGTTATGTTCCCAGTAATATGAAAAAATACAGAATCCGAATTAGTTTTTTAATCAAAAGCACTTTGTAACAAACTTCATTTGAAATACAAAGAAGCTCGTTTGTTAATTAAATACATTTTCGCACTGTCTTAGGAAATTAACTGTTTGTTGATTCAATGACCACCATCTGCCCAAGGAATACGGTCGCCTTTGAAGAAGGGTTGAATTTTGCCATTCACATTCCGGAGCTCGAATTCATTATGATTCTTCTCAATTTCATCTCCAAAAACGCAAAATGTACCAATAAATTCGTCGTTCTGCCAGACTCTACAGTGGTAGCAGCGTCGACCGATTGGATCCACACCTGTGTCCATAACTTTGCTCTGATTTTCAAGCAATTTTGTCTTATTAGATTCCCAGTGTAAATCGTAAAATTGCACATCGACGTCTAGATTAGAGGTGTTGGTAACTCGAAGTTTGAATGGTGTACCCCAAAGGTTCTTGACAGCGTTTCCAGCAGCAACTGCAAGTTCAGATGCATCTGTTATAACTCCTTTAAGAGTATTCATGGCTGCTATAGACGAAAGTTTGTCGTTAGTTGTACCAAACTAAACAAATAAAAATTTAAACGGATCGACAAACCAAACCAAATCAAGTTTAATTCTCTGGCTACAGCGCAGCCAAATTCAACTCAAAAATCTATATAAAATAAGCGATATTCTAAATTTAAAAATATCTGTAGATTTTTGTGAAAAATTTCTGTTGAAATTTAAAAAAAATAAGGTCCTGACGTTTGGCTAAATAGTAGGAAGTAAAAAACAATTATTGGTGCAATAAACTATCTGACTTTCCTGAGTTAAGAAATTGGGTGAATATGATGCTGGAAACTTACTTGTCAGTAGGTGTCGATTCAATCCAACGTGCTCGACAGAATGGGAGAGGAAGCCTTCTTAACATGTTCTTTGACAAAATGCCTACGAAAAAAAACAAAGATGTCTGACACCAAATCTTTTTCTTTTGCGCTCTACTTATGCAAGGAAATGAAAACATGACAACCATTACTGCAGAATAAGTGAACAAGTTAGCGTCCTACAACGCGAAAACAACCTAATTTTTTTACATTTTATAGAATATTTCAGACACTCGTAGGAAGAAATTGACATAGATCGAGACTATTTTCTCCGCTCTCTTCCTTTTATGGTCTCCGTATACGAAAATTGCTTAACAGACAATCTTCATTTAATTCAGACAGCATCTGTTTTATATGTATGGTTATCCTTCGGTTTGAATATAGCAGCTGTTTTATCATATCAACGTAACTTACTTCTAATGTGAAGAGTATATGATATTATAAGTTTTTCGAACTTCTAAAGAGTAAAGATAAGAATGCAGTGTATTATAGTATTATTTTTCCTTTCACTGTATTCTTTCACAAATTTTTGTTATTCACACGTTCCAACACACGTGGACTTTTTCTTTCTTATATCTAACTTCGATACTGTAGTGTACAAGCAAAGAGAAGAAGAAAAAATGAATATAAAGCATTCTTCGCGTTCTGCAATCAAGAGTCAATACTCGCAGTTCTTTTTCTTTTTTCTTCGTTAAATATGTGTGCGCAAGTAATGTCATTTGAAAACAGAACTGGAATAAGATTTTCTCCCAAGTAAATGTACTACCATATTCCGTATAGCAGAAAAGGATATATGGCAACATCATGATTATATGACGTATTTCAAAATAAACGGGATATATGTTTGTTTATCTCTCTCTCTTTTTTTGCTCTTTTTATTACTATGCGTTGGTAGAGGATGATATGAAGGAAGGAAAAAAGCAACAATAAAACACGAACATTTTCTTATTGCGAGCTATTCATGATGATCAAAGAGCACCAAATATGAGTAAAGATCACGAGGATTCATAAAATATAAATTTTCGAAAGTGTTAATTCTATTGTTCATAGGCAAAATAATTTTCAAATTCGTTGTGAAAAAAATCAACTAGAAACTTGATTAAAAAAAAAGCTCACTTTTATTGCCCACAAGTGCAAATAAAGGTTTTCTACCACCACAATATTTTTGTCACTGTCAAATACCAATCATCGAGATTCTTAAAACTTTGTAAATTAGTAATATCATAAACAAGTAAAACAATCTAATCAAACAAAAAAGAAAATTCATATGCATAATCTAAATTAATAATTTTAATTTTACATCTGCTCCAAATATATATTTGTCTAACATGGCGCCATCTAATGTTTGTCACCCTACATCATTTACAGCTAATGTAACATTATATGAACCTTAATATCAAGTAATATAAATATTCAATTAAATTTTAAAAGAGTGTTTATTTATATTTACGAGTTAAATCGATACATTTTAAATAATAATCAATTCCTAATGTTTAATTATAATCGCGATTGAACGCATCTTTTAAAAATCTTTCAGATATAGGTGTCTAAAATATTTTTTTTAAATAACAAAAAAGAACGAAAAAAAAACTGAAAATTGATTCATTTATTTTACCTTGCCAGAACTGCCATCACCAACAAGAACAATTTTTACTTGTTTTTCATATGCTTCACCTTCTGAATCAGACATTTCGAGCTTGAATTAAATTCCTAAAAGATTTTTTTCTTTTCATAAGCTTTTTTTTGTTTGTGCTCGACTGAGCAGATTAGAAGAAAAAGAGAAAAAGTAAATTTGTGCCATAAAAATTTTGTTACCTTGGTATCAATCTCGAGTTTTTTTATGGCAACATCTTTCAATTAATTTAATCGATACAAATTCAATTATTTTTCGTCTCATTCAAACATGCAATAAATAAAACATATATATTAATGAGAATGCGTGGCGTTTTTAATGAAAATTTAGTAGTAGAAATACTTACTACTTTCAAAACACATTCAGCTGCAGAGAAGATAAATAAAGAATCAAAATAGTATTTTTTTTTTGAAAGAACTATGTCATGTCTTTAGATTAGTCATACTCTGAATATTAATTAACTCACAAATGATACTATACTTTGACAGGAACCTTTTTTGTTTTTGTTCTAAAATTAAGATACTTACTTTTAGAGAAGTAAGGTGTCCATGAATGAAGAATTTAATTTGGCATGGCAAGGTGTCATCTAGATAAGAGAATAAAACGAAAAAAAAGAAATCATAGGCGAGTCTATTTTTTATATAGGATGATCCGTTAGATAGTTTGTAAGGGATCATCTGCAAAAAGAAAAAAATATGATTTTCATGGATGAATCAATCTATCTAATTCATAGCTTGCACTCAATATTCTGGATATGATTTTATTTCTCAAATATTGATATTATAGAAAGTAAGAAGTGAAAAAGTAATATAGTGATAAAAAAAAAGACTAGAAAACAAAGTTTTTTTCTATGGAAGAGCACCTATTTTGATGGCACTGAAAGAAAGAAAAGAACATTGAAGGAAGGGTGGGGTGTAGGTGGGAACTTTGCTGTTCACCGACACCCACACCCACCCCGTTCATGTTTAAGAGCATATTCAGATGATTGAATATCTCGATGATCTTGACATCGTTCATTCCAGATTCTTGACTTTCCTGGTTATCAGATAAGATTTTTTTGTCAGTCCTTCTATACAAGATTCTTGTCTGAAAAATATGATCTTGACTTTCTGGCAAGAATCGTGCAGACAGAATCTTAGCTGATTAGACAAGAACTATCTCGTTAGACAAGATTCTTGTATTCTTCAATTCAGGCTGATTCTTTTTTTTGGTACATGTGAAATATTTATTAGAAAAAAATGAGGTAAATTATAAAACGGATTTACATAAAACTAGTGCAATGCAAATCATAATAAAAATATTTTACATAAATTAAGGAAAAAAGCTTAAAGTATTTTATTTACATTAAAAGTATAATATTCTTATTATAACACTTTGCCATCTTCATGGTTATCATCTGGAGCTGATGGTGTTGGACATGTCGCCAAGCCGTTGTCTTCTGAAAACTCTAGAATTATCCATAATTTGACTTATTAATACGTTTCAACGAATGTACCTTTACTTTTAAATATGTTGACTTACCTGATGTCGATATGAAACTAATAGGTTATTTGAAAACAAGATATTTTTTTCATTTAAGTGACCACAATAACTATTTTCTGTCGTTGTTTAGAAATGAATAAATAGTGTAGCAACATTGATATTTATATATATAGATACATGTACACAAAGACATCACGCGACGTGTCTTGAAGACCAGACAAGAATCTTTTTTTTTCTTTTCTATTAAAAGAATCTTGTCTGAGTTTCAGGATTAAAAAGAATCTTGGCTGATCGATCAAGAAAAACAAGAATCTGGACAGAATAGATCCAAAAAACTCGATTAGTGCTGTAGCTAAAAGTATTAATAATTTACGTTCTTGGGTGTGGGTGGTGTGGATGTAGGGTATAGGAATGAGTATAGGGTGTACGTGTCAGCGTCAGTATAGGTATTAGTGGGTATGAGCGTCGAGGAAGAGAAGAAGTAGATCCAGACCTGCATCCCCACATCCTCAAAAATAGGGTTTCGGTGTGAGCATTTATGTTTATTTTAGGCACTGGTATGATTGTGGTGTTGGTAATGATGTGGATGTGGCGTTTGGGTATGAGTATGAAGATCTCGGTTACAGTCTGTATGTAGGTATACACTTTCTAGTCAACAATATCTATACCTCAATCCTGCACGCATATGCACACCCATAACCACATCTTTGTTTATGTAGATCTCTACATGTTGAATTTATATATTTTGTTACAAAGAAAAAAGGTACATGATCTTCGATGAAAATGTTTTCATTTTTAAATTTTACGTTAGTTAGAATCAATTGGCTATTGCCTATTCGAATTGTTTATGTCAAATATTAAAAAAGAATTTTTATAAATTCACTCTTCACAATTTATTGTAGTCTCACTAATATCTACTTAGTCAAAGTATTGGCGTTACATCTTTTCATAAGACTCAATTAGTCTATCTATTAACTAGTATATCCAAATGAATCTTTAAACGAAAAGTAAAACACAAAGTAGACTTGCAAAAAAAAAAGTCAAACAAATTGAAATCGAATAATTCGATTTAAACATTTTTTATTCTGGTATAGCTAAACATATTTAAATACATAGATGTACAAATAAAACTGTACATAATATCAACAGTTCACTGAGAAGAAAGCAAGAAAAAAAATACATATTATAATTTACCAAAATGGACACCAACCAATATACAATCTGAAAGAAGGAGAAAAAAAACCAACCAAGTGTAAAGTAAATAATAAAAACAAAAACATACTGGCAAAGATTTTCATGACTAGTTGCTTGTTGAATAAGTAATTCAACTTGTGTTGGTGTATCAATAGGTTGTTCTCGATGAAAATCATTTCCAGTTAATTTTTCTCGCACACGATTCATTATTTCGACTGCTCGTATTACTTGACCTGATTCTTGATTATGTTGTTGTTGTATTTTTTCACCGACTGTACTTTCATGTTCATTATCTTCTTCATTAATTATTGATAAATGTGATTGATAATGTTGTTGTTCTGGTAAATGGCTACTTGTTTTTGATATAGTAGTGCTCTGTTGTTCATTATTATTATTATTTTTTAATAAACGCCAACTAAGTAATGGATCATGTACAAATGCTTCTAATACAGCCATAAGACTATCACGATTTTTTCTTAATACATCCATAACATATTCACATGTCATACGAAATATTCCATCAATACCAGTTACTTCCATTGCTTTACATAACATACGTGTTAAACGAAATGGAATTTTTTCTGGAAATTTTTCTCGTATCATAGCTACTTCAAAACAATCACCAAAATCTATATGAACAATTTTTCCACTTATACGATCAAGCATTAAATTTGATGTATGACGATCACCTAAACCTAATATATAACCAACCTAGACAAAAAAAAAGAACAAGGAATACATGAAAATTATTTTATTCGATCTATTTCGGGACTGTATTTCAGAACTCTTGGTATATATTTTGATACTCATTTTAGATTGTATTTCATAAAACAATAAAATTTCATTCTTACCATAGACATAACTGCTAATGATCTTATATAATTTGATCTTCTATTTAACCATATTTCTGCATTTGAACTTTTATGCCATAAAATTTTTGCTAAATCATCTCCTTCGAAAGAATTTAAAACATTTTGAAATATTTCAACTTTATTTAATAATGGTAATCGATCATAATGTGGAGCTTTTTCACGTGCATAAGTATATTCAATACCAAATGGTATACATGCTTTTTCACGATGTTCTTTTATTAATGTATGAATTGTGTCACATTGTGCAATCCAACCAAGTAAACCATTATTTGGTGCTAATGGTATAACTGGATAACATTGCATAGTAAAATTTCGACGACGTGTTTCATCATTAGTTAATAGAAATTCATTAACTAAACCAAATAATTGCATAACACGTTCATCTTGTCGTAAATCTTCATGTCCTTTGAGAAGAAATACATATTCATATCCATCTGAACCTTTTATACTAATTTTTCTTGGTCGTTGTTTTGATGTTATAATTTTTATAGATGATTGAATATTTCGAATTGTTATTGATGATTTATGTGGTTCATAAGTACCTGGAACAGCTAATTCTAAGTTTTGACAATTTATTGTTAAACCTATAAAAGAATATTTAATGAGTATATAACTATTTCTCATGATATTCATTATAATCAAATGTTTTTATTCAAATATGGATTTATTAAAACTGAGCTGAGAATATTTACTAGAAAAAATTTCTTACGTGGAGAAATATGTTCTAATTCAAGAGATGTTATATTTGCTAATTGAGTACGAATACAAGTAAATACTTGATAATAAAGATGCCATGCTTGAATTAATTCGTTTTGATCTCTGGTTTGTTGAAAACGACGAATATATTCATGAGCTTCAGTTAAATCATTACCATATGAATCAAGAAATTTACGTTCATTTACAGTTGTACTTCCATGTTCAATTGTTGCATGTAAAGGTTCTAATGTCTCAATCATACCTTATAAAAATAGATTAATTTTTATGAAAAATTTAAAAATAAATTGATTACTAAGAATATTTAAGATATATTTCTTTTAATAAAGATATCAAGTATTTTCATACATACCTGATATATTTCTATTAGTAGAATATTGTTCTAATGCTACTTGTAAACCTTTATACCATTTTTCATGCCATAATACAGATATTCGAATTAATTCTTCACTAATAATTAAAGCTTGATGTATAAGTGTATGACTATGTTCTCTCATATTATTTAAAACTCGATTAGCTGCAAATTCACGATCATGAACAATTGATTTTGATGCAACAATTAATGGATAAATTAATGCTTGTGGATGTTGTTGACCAATATCAATAAGTAAATGATGTATTAATTTATTAACTAATGGTTTTGAAGAATCAATACGTGCAATTAATTGTGGTAATACATATAACCAAACTTCAATAGGTACTGTTCGATTACCTTCAGTAATAGCTTCATATACTTCATGATATTGTCCATATTCAAACAAAAGTGTTAATAAACGAAGAGTATTTTGTAAACAATATTTAACTTTTGAAAGTATAATAGATTTAAATAAACCTTTTACAGCTGATATTGTACAACATATCATTTTTGCTATTAATATTTGATAAGTATCATTGAATATATCAAGGTTCTGTTGTTGTTGTTTAAAATAATTAACAGCATCATAATTAAGTATAGCATAAGCATTCCATGCTTTATAATTTGAATTATCATATTTCCAAGCATATTTATAATTTTTCATTATTTCAGCTAATATACTATCATCTGTTATATTAAATAATTCATGTTCCCATGTACCTATTCGTAAATAACATTTTGATATTAATTGACGAAGACGTTGTTCATGTTGATTAGCTGTTTGAAATGATGTCGCATTTTTAATTGTTACAGGGAATGACTAATAAAAGAAATAATGAAAATTGGTTTTTTGTTTCTTTGGAACATAGTAAAATTTCTCTAATATAGGGAACATCGGAATTCGTCAAAATGTACAAAGGCTTTTTTTTCTCTCATAATCTATGAATATTCAGTTGCGATTGCTCTTTCGCTTACATCAGATAATTATTTTTTCCCTAGAAGAATATTGTACTTTATACTTCATTAAAACAAGAATCTTACAGATAATTGTGAAATTGTATTAACATTTTGAATTATTCCAGTTAAAATATTTTCTGAAGTAGTTGATGTTGTTGTTTGTTTTCTTAAATTATTTAATATTGGTAAACATTCTTTAATAATCATTTCTTTCATATCTTCAATTAATTTTAATTGTTCTTGATGATTTTGTTCAAGTTTAATATTTATATTTTCTTCTATTAATGATACTTGTTCAAAATTTTGTTTTTCAAGTACAAGACGTTGACGAGTTGTAGTTAAACAATACCAATCATATTTAGCTTTTTCATATTTAACTAATTGTTGATCAATTAATGATGTATTTGAATTGATAATTGATCTATCATGATTAAGATTTATTTGATCATTTAAAATTGTACGTGTTAATTCTTTAAATATAAAATCAGCCATTATTAAACGATTTGATTTACGACAAAGATTAGCTAATTTAATCCATGATTGAAGATCTTGTGCCATTGGTAAACAAAGTGAATGTGTTAATAATAGACGATGATAATCATCAACAATTGGTTGATTACCTTGCATACGTTTTTGCCAATTTTCATATATAGATTGACGTCGTTCAGGTGATATTTTATAGTACCATACTTCTTCTAATTCAGATAAAAGTTGAGCATTAATCATAGCTAAATAAAAATAATTTTTTTTTATTTATATTTATATATAAAGAAAAAAACAAAATCTATTTAATTACCTGAATAAGCTCGATTATAACTTTCATTAACTAATGTTGTTAATTCAACATCTAATAATTCTCTTGCTAAATCAATTGAATCTTGTGCTTGTCTATAATTATCTTTTCTAATAGCATCAATAGCACGATAATAAGCTCCTTCAAAATTTGTATTCGGTATATGTATATAATATTTTTCCATATCAATCATATTACCAAGACTCCATGCTGCACGTGTTGCCATCGGTGCAATTTTTTGTTGTAAAATTTTTTTTAATTCACATCCATTAATAGTAGTTTGATTATGGGTGTGGGTGTGGGTGTGGGTGGGGTGTGGGTGGG
>CAJNOL010005982.1:0-10279 GCA_905250125.1 Rotaria sordida | reverse complement strand
GAATTTTAATTTCTACTCCAACATATACAGTAGAGTGCAAAAATAATTGCCGATAGACTTTTCAAAGTTCTTCTCAGAGAAGTATCAGATATTATGATTTATCAATGTTGTTGTACTACCCAGATACTGTACTATACAAATATATTAATCATTAAAACTTTCGCATTCTCTATGAGTTTAAAGAAGATAATAATCTTACGTTCTTGGAAAGAATAAAAAAAATTACAAGTTACGCATCAGTTTTAATTCAGTTGTCGGGTCAGAATCTTTTTGATTCATCAATATCTTAAAGTTTTTCATTCATATCAATTGATTGAATGGTCTGAAAGAATAATTTAACTAGATTCAGACTTGTGCTATTAAGTAGCCAAACGATAATTTTACCTATTTAAGGCTGGTCGATCCTATTGTTAGCCTTATTATAACACAGTGTTACGCTCCTCAATCTTGAAAATTTTATCATAACTAATGTGAATAAGGATCATCGTTATACAGTAGTTTCAAACTTCTTCTCGATAATCATTACTTCAATTATGTAATATGATTTATTGGTCAGATCAGATGCACGTAATGCTTGAATTATAAGTCATTTTTGGGCAAATGCATAACAGTTTTCGAGCAATTGCCGTCTCATTGAATGCACCAAGACAATACCTAATACTTGCACATAACTCGAGAAAAATCGCTCGAAGAACGTACGAAACAGTTTTAAAGAAAGTCAATACACTAAACGGCAATTTTTTTTGCACTCTACTGTATATAAAGATTGACTTTTCATAAACGAAAAAGAATAAATAAGTAAAAACAAGCATGGAATATTCATGCATTGGATTAAACGATTTACCTGATGAAATTCTTATGATTATTTTCAAAAAACTCAATAATCTAGATGTACTTTATTCTTTACAAGGTGTCAATCAACGACTAAATCAAATTATTCACGATCCAATTTTTACAAGTCGTTTGACCTTTGTTAAATGGTTCTCACATAATTTTATCGATCTAATTTTTTGTGATACGATCCTTAATCGATTTTGTTTACAAATTTTACCTGAAATTCGTCATAAAATCCAATGGCTTGATCTTGAATCATCATCGATGAAATACATTTTATGTGCTGCTCATTATCCTAATTTATATGGTCTCGGTCTTTATAATATTAGTGAAGAGTCAGCTCGATACCTTTTTACTGGTAAGGAATTTCTATTTCATTGTCTTTGATTCTCAATAAATCAAAGATTTATCAAACTTATTCCTATAGATGACTCCCTCATTGAATATATTGAAATTATTTTCGCAGATTTTTTTTCTTAGTAATATTCTACTCATATGTTTAGATGAAATTCTTTCATCTGGTATTTTCAAAAATCAAATTACAACACTTTTTATTATTATTCATAATAATAATAACAATGATGATTATGACGAAATGCTATTGTCAACAAGAAACATATTTGATTATATTTGCACCGTTTTCACCAATCTCATTCATTTAACATTCTATGAATCATCGTATAAAAATCGTCTTTCATTATATTTTGCTGATCCACCTTCTCGTACATTTCGTTCCGCAACTCTTTTAAAATTGAATGTCAGAATACAATCTTTTGATGATTGTCTTTATCATCTTGATGGTCGTTTTAATCAACTTCACACACTCTATGTTGATTTGACTTCTATTCCTCGTCCACATCACATTCAAAATCAAGTGAGTTTTACAAAAAAACCTCTATGTTATCAAATAAGAAAAGAAAAAAAATTGTTTTTTTTCAGGGAGAGTTACCAAATCTAAAGTGTTTTTCTTTGTCTTGTAATGAAGAAACACATCATTACGGTGAATTAATCCCACCACTTCTCTATCGAATGTCAAATCTAGAAGAACTCGGTTTGTGTCTTGTGGTATTTGTTAAGGAAACGTTTATTGATGGGAACCATTTGAAGAAAAACATTATTAATCGTATGCTAAGATTAAATCAATTTACATTTTATATTCGCTCATTCATGTATACTGGTAATAAATTGAATTTGCCATTAACAGAAGATATTCAACATACATTCATTGACTTTCCAAATAATGAAATTATTTCTTATGTTGATTATTTTCCAGAGGAAGAACGAGGTCGATGTCACATTTATTCATATCCATCTTTTATGCCATATTACGGTGATATTACAAATAATTTTCCAGGTGGATTATTCAATTACGTTCGTGTAGTGTCATTATGTGATGAATATCCTTTTGAACATGGATTTTTTCTTCGAATTGTTCAATCATTTCCATTTATGGAAGAATTAACTGTGATTAATCGTAAAGGACAAACTGACAAACAATCTTATGAATCAAACAATGATGATCGAATTTCATCTGTTATTGAATATTCTTTTCTTAGTGAACTTGATCTTCTCAATGTCCATGATGATTATATAGAAGAATTTCTCTTTGATACTAAAACTTATTTCCAAAATAATGTTCTTCTTCGTATTAAATGTGAATCTTTACAACGAGTAACACACAATTTTACAAGAGATACTACAAGAATGAATTGTGCCAAAATAAATGAATTAGAATTAAGTGGTGAACCAATATGTTCCGATTCTTTACAAGAATATTTTCCTTATGCAAGAATAAGTTATCCATTAATAATTTGAAAGACAAAAAGATAAAGTATTAAATTAAAGAAAAGCAGAATAAAATAAGAGAAAATTGTCTTGTGTATTGTTGTAAGAAAATTATATCTATATAAAAATGAAAATGATTATGTATAATATGTAGGAATATGTGAAATAAATTAATTTGTTAAATAAATATATATAATGTATTGGGTTGAAAAAATAAGTTCTGCAAATTTTCTTTTTTAAGATGAAATTTAGTTTACGACAAGGATATGTAACATCAATCAATAGTATGATCGTCATGATTTTCGGTAATGTTCGTTTATCTTTCTGGCAATGTTTCGATCTCACGTTTCCAGAAACTAGCCAGTGGTGATTCGAAAAACGATTAGTGGAATTGGAATCGAGTTCATTGAAGTCTTCGTAATGGTTCTTGTCCAGAAGGATTCGAAGAGATCGAAAAAGATGATTCGATATAGGGTAAGATTTGATGAGTTCGGTGCGTGTGCAAGAACTTTCCATAGTAATTGTTCAATATTGCTTAGTGAACTTGGCAAGATAAGGTTATTCGTTGTGATGAAGGAGACTAAAGGCTATTCGATTGGGCAAAACTGGTCTCTTTTGAAGTAGGACTTCGATGTAAATGCTGCAATTTTTAGAAGTAAATTTCAGCCGTAATTGTCTGCCTGGTATATAAAAGCTCGAAATAGTTAACATCTTTCATATTCTGCATAATACATAATGTTATCTGTTTTGAGTGTAAGTATGCTTGTACTTCGCTTGAAGGTGTGAGTGTTTGGGGTGAATTTGATATTCTTACACCCATGCCTTCGAACTCGATTGGTACAAGCGAAAATGGCAAACTTCCGGATTTCACTCATCTTGGAAGTACTTGAGTCCGTACTTTTAGAAGTTTGCTACTGTTTGAAGGCGATTATGAGACATAATAGAATATGATATCAATGAACAAAGAGATAGAATTTCAGAGAAATCATAAAAATTATTCAATAATCGTTGGTTTCAAGCAAAAAGGGTTTTTTAATTACTATTAACATGATGTATATTTGCTTGATAATCACTGATTAAAAAAGTTAGGAGAATAAAAAAGAAAGACAAGTATAAATATAAAAACAATGAATTAAAGTAAAACCTCTCTATTGTGAACACCATTGGGATCGAAAAAAGTATTCACGATACGAGATGTTCATTGTAGAGTAGTGCATTCGAGCTAAAATCGATTGTTCAGACATTTCAAAATCGTTCATAATTATGATGTGTTCACTAGTAGTCGTTTCAAAATACTTAACAGATCAAGCATTTGACGCCTGTCTTTCTTCAAAATGTGGATCTCGAAGTCAGCACGTTCAATAGAGCTGGGACTTTGTGCACAGATTGAGAATGGACAATTTATATGCTAGAAATTTTTCAGCTTCATGTCTTTTTAGCTGGTGGAAAACGTGCATCCGTTATACCACCAACGTTTATTAAGGATATGTACAATGCTTTGTGCAACGTTACGCCATATTTACTAAAATATATTTATTTGAGACTAGCAGCGAGTATTTACAATACTCGGTCAACTGAGTTTTGCCATGCAGTACGAATAAGTCCATGTGAAGAAGACGCTTTTTAAGGAGGCTCTTTACGAAACCAGTAAAAATGTAGACTCTTGGTCACGAAAAGTTTGTTTAACTCTTTACAGATGGTTTAATGAACTAACAGAACATTTCGTTTCAATGCTGATGGTGTCAGACATCAATCTAACACCAGGATATTATCATCGTCATCATCATAGTATCTCAACACGTTTGAGCTTCGCCGGCACAAATGTAAACGTCCGAGAAACTGTTGAATTCCTTATTGATATTTTCAAATCGTCATCTATCGAAAATCGCATACATGCTGCCAATATATTAGTAGGATTAGCACATGCTAACAGAGTATCTGTAATTGACGCTCAAAATGTTCTAATTGCTGCTTTGAATAATTTAAAGTCTTATAATTCCAAAATTTCTACTCAATTATCGTCTAACTTTCATAATACTCTTCGGTCCCTGCTATGTTCACTGTCGTTTGGAATAACATGGGAAATTGGACAAGCGTTTTCAGCAAGAATTCCTGCACCAAATCATAATGATGATCTCCGAATATTTCCGATTTTGATAGTCTAAATTCATCAAGTCAGCGTTTTCCTTCTGACTAACCATTTAACAAAACATTTTATTATCACTAATCATCATTTGTGTGTTCATCTATATCACATAATAAATCAATCTTGTTTGAAACTCAGATGATAGTATCTCCTTGATGGAAAGCACACAGAAAATATGGCGACGTCCACATGACTAGCCTGAGGATGTGGGTGTGTGGGTGTGAGTGTGTCAGCAGAAGCATACTGTGAGGAGGTGAGGGTGAGACTAAGCGGCCATAACTACTGCCCATTTCAAAATAGAAGGCGGGTGAGTAGTTTTTGAATAACTTTTGATAGGAAAATTATACGGAAGTGCGGTTTTCACCGTTGGAAAGAGCAGATGAAAGGATGTGGGTGTGAGTGTGGGGCGTGGATGTGTGGAGCGTGGATGTGGGTGTTGATCTCCTCCTAGCCCACACCCACACCCATCTTAATTCAACTGTTATGTTCTCTTTTAAGGTCATCATTCTGAGTGAGTCATTGATGATCGTGCAAAATTTCTCAATCATTGACGTTAGATAAAAAGAAAAGAAATGAAATATTGTGCAATAACTGGTTGTTTTTTGCTTACACAGAGAAATAGTTGTTACATAACTACAATAGAATCAAGAGGAAAGAGCATTGACGACTACTCAAGAAAAATGTCTTCATCAAACGAAACAGCTCATGTGATTATCGACTTGAATAAAATATTACATCTGAATGATCGTACTGAAGTTAAACGAATGGAAAGCGAATTTGCATTGAATGGTTGGTGTTTCGTCTTTTTACCAACAGAACTCATTTCAAATTCAAATTTAGTCAATGAACTATCGACATTTTTTCAAGCGACCGATCGAAAGAATAAATATTCACAGTGGCACGGAATATATGGTTATTCTCAAGTTAATCACAAAGAAGGTATTAAACTATTGACAGGCAGTTATTTCGGTGAATTTTGCAAATAAAGGATTAGTACCAGCCAGACTTATTGAACCTTTGAATTATCTTTCTCGAATATTTGATGTTGTGACAAAGCGTTTAATCGAAATTCTTGATCAGTATACAGTATTCCAACAGGAACAATCTTTGCCATTCCTTATGAAACGTGCCGATCTGCCATTATAGAATGAGTATTTCGGTATGCTCGACATTGTATCCTATTTTAACAATAAGAGTGGTTTTCAACCACCGCATGAGGGACAAACAACCGATGAAGTGAATTGTGTTCCACATTATGATCCGGGACTACTTTCAATTAGTATACTATCGACACACGAAGGACTTCAATTGAAAAATATGGCTAATGATGAGTGGATAGATGGGCCGTTAGAATCGAACATTGGTGTTATCTGGTTGGGTGAGGCAGCTGCTCGAGTAACACAAAATCGATTGAAATCAGGTATCCATCGAGTCGTTTATCCTCAAGAATCGAAATGTCGACTGACAATCTGGTATGGAGTGTGTACCGTTGAACAATTGAAGAATATGAACACTAAGAAAAACAGCGAACTCATGGCTGCTGTGGTCGTTACGTTTGAAAATCTTCCTGGATCGGCACCAATAACCGTTTTACCTGATGAAAGAAAGCTCGATTTTTTAAAACGAGTTGAAATGTCCCGTGGATTATCAATAAGCAAAACGATTGCACCACGTTATCAACTCGAGAAACACACCATTTCATATCCAGCAACTGATTTGAAAACTGAACAATAAAGATACTGATTTATGTACGCAAATTTATTCCTCTATATACAACGGTGTATTCCTAAGATCTAACTATCTATGAAGTTAAAAATGGTTACCATTGTTTGCATTTTCAACATTTTTAAAGTTTATTTATTAATAGATCTTAAACGTAAATAAAAAGTATTATGTAAAAAAACAAGTAGCCCTCATCCTACGGATTCTCTGACCCTTTCTGAAAGAATGGTACTTCATTGTGAATTAAAAAGAATTTTATTCTAAAAAAGTCACTTCTGAATTATAATTAATCTCAATTATCAATGATTGAGCTTATCACTGACTTTGAAAAGATTGTATAGATATTAGACGAATTAGATCGCATACAACGATCCATTGATTAAGTCTTTAAGTTTTCACTGATCATATCTACTAATGATCATGTTAATTGATATTTTCTATAAAAATAACTCATTTACGTGGCATAAGGTTAGAAGTCATCGGCAATTGCTAATACATGTAGTAAAACGTTCAATAAAGAAGAAGTGACTTTCCTTTCGTAGTTCATGTTCATTGATGTCGAATCTTTCTTTGTTCAATCCTCAATGTTTATTTATCCATTTAAGTTCATCAAGTGCAAATCCATAATAAAAACATCAATGTCCGTCAAGAGAGATCAATCTGTTCCCGTTCAATAATCAGTACAAGAAGATGCTACTCTGCAAAAAAACAATAAGGGTATGAGTGTGGGTTAGTAAAGGAAAGATTAACATCCACGCCTACACCCACACCCACACACCTACATCCACACCCTACCACACATCCCTACCCTAATCATGTAGTTTTAGAAAATAGGACAAATTTTAGTAGAGAACCTGTTCAAGTTATGAAACTAAGCGCAAAAAACGTCTATAGTGTCCATCACAATTCCGTTTTCATTCAAACAATTGGAGTACACATGGTGTTACCGACCTGCATTCATGATGGAGTATGTGCGCACAAATTTTCAGACTTCTAGTCTCTATGATGGTTGGAATGGGGAGGGGGGAGGATGGGGGCGGGAGGAACTTTTGCCCAGGGCTGTACTTAAAGTAGAAGATGTTCAATGATTCGAAGATAAAATTGATTCTGTTATTCAACAGACTGAACAGATTGTTAATATTAGTGATTAAATATTGTTCTTTTTCTTTTATAAAAACTGTATTTCTATGATCTTTTGTTTCGTTGTTTTAATAAAAAATAGATAATAAGAAGGAAAACATATATTTTAGCTGAGAAAAGCTTTTAAAATCTCAAATTTGAATCTTGAGGATGTCACAAAAGTCATCTAGGAAAAATAATAGTTTTTATATCTTCGTCATATAGTCACCGAATCAGCTTTTTGTTTTTCCTAATGATAAAGAAGAGCTCAAAGTGTTTATTCATAAGCAACAAATTCAGTAACATCACATATATATAAGGAAAATATTTACGTTTTTAGTAAAGATAAACAATAGATTTTAGATTTATTTCATATCATTCGAATTCTTCATACTTTTAAGGAAAGTCAAATTTCATAAGAGCTAATTTTAGAATAAGAAAATTCTTCCGCACAATGATATGTTGCTTAATATTAAACTAATCTCATGCATGAGTGTCTCTTTTCTTTTCTGTTTGCTCTATTTTAAAACATTGAAATCCGAAACTATGCTTTTATAAGTAAAGAAACTGTTTTCCTTTAAATATTAGGTTAATCTTTTACAGGTGTTTTTGTGAGTACAGTAATTTAATCTTAACCTAAAATGTTAACGAAAAGGAATTAAACATATCAGTTACATAGAATACTAATTGATATAATTCTCTTGTTTTCTTGACAAAACATAAGGGTTCTTTTAACATATACATCTATCAATTGAAGTGTTTCTCTGTATAGAAAAGAATCAGAAACTTTTTAATAATCAATCCAAAGACTTCAAGAAACATGCCGATACGACAAGTTTTTCAGCAAAAAGTTCAACGTCAGACAGGAATTGATCTACCGCAGAAACGAAATCAAGGTGATAGTAAACTAAAACGACGACGATGTCTAGTCTGGATTAAACTTGCCCTTTCTGCTTCGATTCCATTAATGATCGCTATATTTACTGTTATCTCCTATATTCAAACAAATGAAATAAATGAACGTAATCGACAGAAAGATATAGAAATTGCAAATCAGACACGTCTACAAGAACAACAATTGGCACATGAACAACATCATGAAGATCAACAACAAGCAGATGAATTACATTATCAAACTCTATTTGGAAATTATATTGAAGAAATTTCAACAGCAATTTATAAACAATCAGGACAAAATCAATCGATTTTCATCAGTGAAGATAATAAGATGTTATATATTCGTCGTAAGACATTACTCATTTTGAGAAGTATCGATAGTGATCGGAAAAACCAGTTATTCATATTTCTTTATGAAAATAAGTTGCTTCCCGATGCGATGAAACCTAATTCAACAGTTGATTTAACTGGTGCTGATCTGAGCAATATCATTGTTAAAAGTCCAATCACTGGAAAATATAATTTCAGTCAATTATCATTATTATCAGTCAATTTGATGAATTCTACATTCATTAATTGTATTTTTGATGGTCAAACCGATTTCAATGGTTCAATTCTGGTCGATGCTCAATTTGTTGATACAGGATTCTATGGAAAATTGAATGCATTCAGTATGGATTTGACAAATGCATCGTTCACTGGTTGTCATTTTCATGGACAAACTGATTTTAGTCGTTCGATTTTGACCAATACTCACTTTATTCATACAGAATTCCATGAAAAATTGAACGCATTCAGTGTGAATTTGACAAATGCATCGTTTCTCAACTGCCAATTTTGGAGAGGAACCCATTTTAATGACTCAAATTTGTCAACTGTCAATTTTCAACGAACAGAGTTCAATTGTTTAGACCATGACGATGATGAAAGAAGTCATATATTTTCACAAAGTTCCATGGTCTTCATTGATTTTCGAGAAGCACATTTATGTGATGTTCAATTCGAAGGCGTCGATTTATCTTATGCTAATTTCAGTGAAGTAAAACTGCTAACTGTTTTTTTCGTTAACACCAATCTTTCAAATTCAATCGTCAATATAAGATCCATTGGAATATCAACACTGAAAAATATTGTACTACCAAATGGCACTTGGCTCATTGATTCTTCGAATCATGTGAAAAACAGTGATGCTGAAGAAAATGTAACTCAATAAAATTTACCTTTTTCCTATATTAATTAATCTTATCTTCAACAAATCTTTTTAGTGTGACTCATTCAACGGCAGTATTCAACACTGGCATACCGCATATGGTCATCCAACTTTATATCATCATAATCAAACACTCATTTCAAATGCAACTAATATCAACTTCTGTTCTTTTGGATCTAGAAGTGACAGTGCACTAGCCATCAAACAAGTTATTGATTTACATGATATCTATCTCTTTTTACAAAGCGGAGAAACAGAATATAAACTATCAGCGTATTTCGGTGGAATTCAAGGTCAATGCAAACAAGGTCAAGTTCGTATTAGCCTTTCTTGCAATTACAACATTTTCTTATTTAATCATCGTAAGTGATTCAGTGTATTTAAGAGATGTTTCGTCGCTCAATTGACAATTGATTTAGAAAGCCGTTACATGGACGAACTTAAAATATACTTTTTAATACATAGATCTAATTCTTCTAAGAAAGTTGACGCTTGTAACGCATTTTTCGAAGTAATGGAGGCTCGGAAAATGGATTTACCATAATCCACCTTATAAAGAATTCAAT
>CAJNOL010005981.1:0-10280 GCA_905250125.1 Rotaria sordida | reverse complement strand
TAAAAATGTTAAATACGGTATCAATAGTTCTTTTATTTCTACTTAAATATTTTCACCGTATAAACAAACGAAAATCAATCACATATACACACTCTTCGAGGGAAATGCTGTTGAAACTTTTCTTATTCGATTAATTAATGTCAACTAATTGGCCCGTTTCGATCAGTGACGTTTTTTCTATCGAAAAGCTTTGACTATTGTTTATTTGAAGGTAAACTGATGGAATGTATAAAAAGAAGTATCTATCCAAATACTAAACGTAGCTAGAATATAAGTAAATCCACATCGGAGTGTGTACATCTAACATAATTTAACTAGTTTTATCAAAGGAAATTATAGAACAACAGTTAAAATAGAATTATTATAAGATTTCAACTCAGATTAACAAGAAAAAAAATATTCAAAGAAATATGACGAAGAACAAATAGATACTCATAGAAATATCAAACAAACACAAATAAAAAACAATTATCAAAAGATAAATGCGCGAAGTCATTTCGAATGTTTTTAGGATTCTTTTTTATGATTGAATTGATATTGAAAAACGTCATTTCTTATACTAGAATTTTACTAAAATAAGATTGTTTCAGTTTGATTTAAAATAAAGAACAAGAGTATTAATCGAAACCAAAATTGTTCTACTGGTTCGTATATATATCAAAATCAGCCATGTACCTGCAAAAGATCTGAACGCATTGAAAAATTTCTACAGGTGTTGAATCGCTTTACAACGGCAACTAAAGCAACAGACTATGAGGAACAAATTTCTGATGTCGTAACCGCAATCTCTATAGTACGTGCACAAGCTGGTCTATGTTAAGTTCGTAATTTCTTTCTAATCAATTTAGAATGAAAAATTGTTGGTACTGCTACAGGTGGTTTTGTCAATAGATTTTGATGAAAGTAAACATACTATAGATGATGTCGCTCAGCACTATCTAAAAAAAGCAAGCAAAAGTGTTGAACACTTGGTTTCTATTAAAGTCTTGCCGATGGGAACTGTCTTTTCAATTCAATCGTGTTTCTTGTACCTGACTCTGATGTATCTACTGTTGAATTAAGAGGTTTGTCATTTTTATGAATATCACTGATAATTGTCTATGTTGAATTTGCTAAACTTGATTGTTTGATTTCAATGCGAACGGTCATCGAGCTTTTCAAAAATAGCATACACTATACTACATAATGTAGCAATCTTGTCGGCCCTTTCAATGAAGCATTTAGAAGAACATGTAACAATTATAGTTTTTCCGAACTTTATGGGCTTGTAGTGTTTGCTACTGTTTTACACTGCGAAGTGCAAACAGTATATCCATATAACGATTATCGGGCTGAAATAAAAAGCATGAATGCAGTGTACGAACCATTGGACACATCTGTGTCAAATAATGGAAGACTGATCATCTTTTGGACCAGTAGCGAAGATGAACTTTCAACAAGGACACGTCCTGGTAGTGACGATGTCTGGAGTCCAAATCATTTTGTATCGCTTCTATATCAATATCAAAGCCATCGAACAACAAGTAACGAGCAGGTCCGAATGACACCAGAGGTAAAGCATCAAGGTGTATCAATCACAAAAATATGTAATCGAAATTCTATCTTTGTTTAGAGTCCTCGAAAGCAAACAATTAAGAACAACCAAGTGTTATCTGTACGAAGTCCCGAGTTTTCACCGCCTTCCACTGCTAGAGAGCATAAAACATCATATATATCTATTGAGGAATCAATATTAAATTCAGATACCTACGATGTCCAGCGAAAACATCAAGAGATAGCTGTCGACGATGATCAACAGTGGAAAAAATGTCTCGCCTATCATCGACTGCGAAGACGTACCACAAGAGAACATGAAAATGAAAATCAACGAAAGATACGACTTGCAGACCAACGGGAGCGATCCATCAGAAGTAGAGTAAATAGAAGCGAGCAAAGAAGTAGACTGTGGGTGTGGGTAGTCTCTAAATCTTAGACCAAATTCACACTCACCCACACCCTTTTTGTGTTGCTGCATAACTGTATTTTTAGTGGCACAAAAAACATAATTATATTTAATAGACGTGACTTTTTTTACGCAGTTTTATTAATGATGTTGATGAGATCAAATAACTAACGAGAAAATGATAGATAAATAAAATTTCAATCTTTAATATGTAAAAAAAATGAATTATTTATTATTTTGCACAGTAGAGTCATAGTTCGGCGGTAAATCATCATCACTAAACATGGATTGTTCAGGATTTGAAGCATAAGAAACGATCACAGGATTAAATGTTTGTTGTTGATTTAGATCAGGATATGGTTCTGTTCCCAATGTAATTGGTACATTAACATCAAAATTAGTAAAAATTCCTTCAACTTTAACTGCAAATCTAAGCATATAAAAAATATTAACTAGAGCAACTCTTTGAATTCCTCCTTGAAATTGATATGAAGGTGGTATTGATACAGAAGGAATTATTATAGAAAATGTTTCTCTTATTTGTTGATCTTTTAAATTAAGAATATTTGGTAATGTTGTTTGAAATATAGTATGTCCACGTGAATTTCGTCCAATTTTATATGATTGTAACATTGAAAGATTAATACGTTGAATTAAAACTTTTCGTGGATTTTCAATTTCTAATGTCATATAAATTGATTCTCCAGGCACATATCCTAATTTATTTAAAATACCTTTTAATTTTATGTCTTTTCTATTTTGATTTCCAAATATAGTTGATAATAGACATTGAGGATTGTGTAATAGATTAACACGTGGAAATATTGTTAAATATCTTGTTTCTCTTGTATTTGGTTTATACCATGGTTTATCAATAACAACTTGTAAATAATATCGAACATGAGGATAAGATTGAGGTTGATTTATTGTTGGTGGAAGATGCTCAGTTAATGGAATTTGAAATGACCATGAATATTGTCCTTGACCATAAATGAATTCTTTTTGTCCAGGTTCAGGCCGAACAAAAGTAACTTTAGCAGAATAAAATGGAACATGATGATATTCAGTTCGTGTTGATGTTCGACCTCTACCAGTTGAAACAGTTCGAGTTGTTGTATAACCAATTTCACCTGTTAATATTATATAAATTTCGTCTGCTTCTAGTTTCCCTTCTATGATGTTTAAATTGACTGTTCCCGATACAGATTCACCAGAAAAATAAAATAAATTGTTTCGATCAAGATTAATTGCAATTGCACTACTGTTACTGTTACCCATATTTAATTTACTTAGTTTTTAGTTACACTTTAGAATATTAATCATTTATATATACAAGAGTTTTTTTTTTCGTAAGCATATTTTAAGCACAAGCGTTCATAAGATAAGATAAATAAATAAATATATCACTATTCGTTTGACGTCATTTGATGACAATAAAATTGAAGATAACAAATCTTATCATGACTAACAGTAATGATCATCTTCGATAACTACTCATTCTGTTGACGTCGAATATTTCACAACTCTTGTTGATTATTTTCGATACACTCGCTAACAAGTAGCTAAATAACTAAGATATTATGTAGTAAAATAAAATTTACTGAATCTGACGTATTCTAAAAGATGTTCTTTGATAATAGATACGTGATATTATTCGATCTAGTTTCAATTTTTTTGTTTGCGCTTTTTGATATATACGATCTTATAGTTTTTTGGATTTAATATGTTGGAATAGAGTTTTAATTTGGTTCTTATTTGTGTCGATACTGAAAATCATCGATGAGAAACATTTTTATCTTGTGAAGTTGTACAATAAAGGAAAATTATGTAATAAAATAAATAAATAAAACATAGAAAAGCTTTTTTAATAATTTGTCTATTCTATCCTCTATTCTTTTCTGAAAAGTCATTTATACGACTGTGATAAATGATGATTTTGCAAAGGAAAAGATCAACAGCTTTTCATGTTCAACTATTAACTTCTCGGATGAAATTAAATTTTCTTAAATATATTAATGAAGATTTGCTCTAACTTTATTTTCTAAATGACGATAAAAAAATCATGCATTAGAATATAGTTTTTCATATTGACTGTGATACAAAGGACAACTTACCATTTTGTTAAAATTGATGACGATTTTAAATTACGAAGATACGTGGATATTATTATAGACCAATGAATTAATTTTCTATTTGTCATTTTTTATATATTATCGGATTTGACTGCAAATGTTATGATTTTAAAAATAATCATTTGATTTCCTTTTTTTTTGTAGTAATGAACATTGCACGTTTATTTTTCGTCACGCTTCTCACTTTGATTGATTAATTTATTATTCAGTTCTTTTTAATTGTATTTTACTCTATTCAATTCAATTTTTACTTTACTCTTACTTGATAAGAGGTAAATAAAAACTCTCTATTATTATATAAGAAAATTAAATATTTTCTTTATTCTTACATAATAAAAAAAAAAGAATTGTTTTTATTTTTTGGAAGAACAAAGAAGATAATGAAGTTTTCAAACAATAACAAAAATCTATTCTTTGAATACATACAAAATACACAAGAAATTGTAAAGTATATTTTCGTATATATTTGTTTGGCTGCTGCTGTGGCCGTATTAGTGTAATTCAACGTGCTTAGATTCATCTACGAGACGATATTTCAGTTGAACAATTCTCTACATACTAATCACATGTCTTCACTAAAGATCTAATTGCCTAGTGCAAATTTATTCATTCCATCAGATTTCATTATCACAAATGTTTTAATAAATGTTGATGCACTATCAGAAGTGTATCGTTTGTTTACATGAAAAAAGTACATTCTCGTGACAACCAATGTAGCACAAGCAATAGAAATATATAACACACAATATAATTCACAAAAGAAATTGATAAAAAGCCAAGTAGGAAATAAATCAGTGAATGGACGTAAACTTGCCAAAAAATATACTGAAAAATGTCGACGTTAACCGAAGCTATCAATATGTGTCCCATCAATTATGACACTTTGCTCCAGAAGAAATAGATGGAGACGTTGAAAGTATGAATTTTGATTTACACTAAGATTAATTTATAGTTTAAAAATTTATGAATATATAGTAGCGTCACATTTGAGATAGGCTCAGTTCGGAGTTTCTAAAATTTAAACCGAATTGAAAAAGAACCAAAAAAAGAAAGTCTTTAAATTTCATCAGAGATAGCTAAAATTAATTTTTATTTCAGCTTGTTCACTTTATTGCAAATGATTTTCATCTAAACTTTTCCCATATAAGGGTGTGGGTGGGTATGAGTGTGGATGTTGCTTTTTTTCACAACCACATCCACAGCCATAGCCACACCCACACCCACCCTACGATACGATAGATTTATCTACGTTGTTGAATCGAGAGATCAACCAA
This sequence comes from Rotaria sordida, assembly GCA_905250125.1. Lineage (NCBI taxonomy): Eukaryota > Metazoa > Rotifera > Eurotatoria > Philodinida > Philodinidae > Rotaria > Rotaria sordida. Next base: position 4,932 of record CAJNOL010005981.1, on the reverse strand, counting down.
ACGATTGATCCTAATTTAATTCTGTGACACTCTATAGAATTGTGATTCATCTGATCTTTTTTTACTCCATGGCTAATGATTAATAGGAAAAACTGCTTTTCTGTAGTAGAAAGCAAATCATTTTTTAAACAAAGAAAATTGTATGTATTCTTAATTTTACATTTGAATTGAATGGTCAACGAAGAAACTTGAAAAAGAAAACTCTGAAATAACCGATACAGAAAAGAAAACAATAATCGAAATGCACATATTATATTATTCTTTATCTAGTTCGAGTGAGCCTGGAAGAAGTGAAGATATAATCGACTTACGAGGGAACATTCCCAAGTGTCACATCGCTTTTGAGTCGAGCATATGTGCATCATGTAGATCCTAATGAGGGTGTGAGTGTGGATGTGGGTGTCGGAGTGGGTGTGGATCTGTCCCTTGTTCACACCGTCACCGGTACTTACACCCACCCACACCCACGCCCACCAGAATAAGTCATCCTGTGCCGTTGATTTCAAATTTTTTTATATTCCATTTATTTACATCGCAGTACTTATCTTAGAAAGACCAAAGAGGATATCTATGCAATATTGCTTAGTACAACTCGCAGACATAAAAATCAATATCATTTAAAATTTATAAATTTGGTAGTCAGAAATCGATTGGTTTCGATGTGATTTAGAATATGAAGGACACACAAGTTGTAATCTTAAACAGTCATGTGAAATTTTAATGTTCACAAGTCATTGTTTTATTAAAACAGATAGCTGTAATAAATAATTAAACTAAATGAATACAATATTTAATTTTACTAATGAGCCAATCTTATTTCGTGATGTCTTGTTATTCAACAGATGTCTCGTCAAGCACATGGTTTTTTTCATCAGAGTATATGAATATACGAACAAATGTGAGCAAATCATTAAAAAATCAATTTATTGGTCTAAGGAGAAGGAATAAGGTCTAATTGCATATACTTTTTTGTAAATGTCGTTTTTATCGAACCTTGAGAAATCACTATGCATTATTCATCATATTTTGTTAAATTACCGATCACGATACATGGTGCAGTCAACTGGAAAAAAGTCTATAAATATATAGAAAAAAAGACTTGAATTATAACAGTTTGAATTTACAGATGAATATGAATTCAAAAGTACTTGTATACATTTGGGTTTATATAATTTTTCACTACGCTCTAGCAGGTAAATATTTAAGTTGATTTTTAATAAGTGCCTGGTTGATATTAACAACATTTCTATATATTTATTTCCAGATGAAAACCAATTATATTACGTTATGAGCTCTGGTAACGATGACAATTCGGGAACCACCCAAACCAATGCATGGCGTACTATTCAAAAGGCAGCCAGTAAAGCTATAGCTGGTTCTACTGTCTACATTGGTCCTGGAACATACTATGAAACTATTACAATACTCGTCCAAGGAAATCTCTTCAATGGATCAATCACATTTACTAGTTTAATGCCAGATAACCCGGCGATTATCTCGGGTGAAAATGCTACAGTTGCATCACCCGATGGTACACTAAATTTGATCTATATAGAAAACAAAAGTTATTTAAATATTATTAATCTTGAATTGGCTAATTTGAAAGGTAGCGAATGTAGTGGAGTCAGGATTGTTGGCGGTGGAACACGAATTGGTATGTATTACTCAAAAAATATTCATAAAATTTTCGAATACGATTCCTAAAAAATCATAGGTATTTTGAGAAATAGCAAACGATTTTTCACCATACTAATCAAAGTTATTTAATGTTTATTTTTATATTAAAATTAAATAATCTTTTCTTTTTTTAGAGCTTCGCAATTTACATATACATGATATACTTGGCGGAGGAAAGACAGGTGGAGCGATGGCAATTACGGTTTATAACAAAAATCAAGAGACGAGTCTCAGTAAATTAATCATCGATAATTGTACATTATATGATTGTGAACCAGCTTGGAGCGAGGCTTTAACTCTCAATGGTAATATTGAATTGTTTCAAGTGACTAACAATCGCGTCTACAATATGAATAATATTGGCATTGATTTTATAGGTATGAATTGCACTTGACTTTAGAATCACTTTAAATATTGAGATGTAATTTATGATTCTAACTGTTTTTAGCAAACTGCAATAGTTTAATTTACGAGATTTATTTGTTTTCTTTTGGATAGGCGGAGAAAGTAACATGGGAGCTCTTGGGGCTCGTTCTGGTCAATGTTATTATAATACAGTATGGAACATTCATTCTTCATATGATTCTAGTGCAGCTGGTATTTATGTAGATGGAGGATCTGATATAAATATAGGAAAGAATGAAGTTTATAATTCGGATGCTGGTATAGAAATCGGTGCTGAAAATCAAGGTCGAATAGCGTCAGGAATGGTTGTTCATGAAAACTACATTCATGATAATGACAAAGCTGGTCTTCTCTTTGGTGGATACGATTTCGAGTAAATGTTTCGATCGTATTTATGATCTGAAAGAGAGAAATTTTTTGTTTTGTTCTAGACGAGGACGTGTCATCAATAGTACATTCCAAAATAATCGACTGGAAAATAACGATGTCAAACATACTGAAGCTGGAGAAATTGTCGTTTCTTTTGCATCCAATAATTTTGTCTATTCCAATGCAATCAAACCAAACATAAAAAATATTATTCTAACTGTAGATCAGATAGGTGGTTTGGATAATGTATTCAATCGACAATCATATTATCCGAACGGATCGAATGCAAACGAAAGCAATCTAATTTTTAATTGGGGTAATCAACAATATCGTGGACTGAGTGCATTTCAAAATGCAACCCAACAAGAATTACAAGCCTCTGTTCTCTCATCAAAGGCTGGATTGGTATGATGAAAACTCTGTTTTATCCAAAACTAGGGATGCAACTAATCTTGAGATAGATTTGGATTTGGATGTGAATGCAATATTTGGATTCAGGCTTGAATTTGTGGTCTAGGTTTGAACATAGGGTTGGTTTTGGAGATTTAGGTTTGGATTTGTTCATCATTTGTCCCAAACCCAAAGGATTTGATAAGTTACGGTGTTATTAACAAATTTACTGTACTAAGGATAGAATACAATCAGAAAAAAATTTAGACATCTAAGATCAAATCCAATTCCAAACACAAACGGTTCGTGGCCAAACCCTAAATTTTTTTTTCTTTCTATCCTATCCCTATTCGAGTAAATTGTTGCTCGTAACACCATATCTTACCAAATCTTTTGGACTTTGGGCCAATGATGAACAAATCCAACCCTATGTCCAAACCTAGACTACAAAATTCAAACCCGAACCCAAATCAAATCCAAATCTATTTTCAAGTCCAAACCCAATGATGCCAAACCCCAAACGTTTGGGTTTGTTGCATCCCTATCCAAAACTTCATACGCTAAATAATTTGACTTTGTTTTTAGATACGTTATCCATCAATGTTGTGCATTCTTCCATTGATCATCACTTTCATAGCATCAGCAAAAGCTTACTAATTAAATAAACAAACATGCTCGAATTAGATTCTTTGTGTGTGTCATCGCATACTTGTCATAAAATATATTTTCGAAAATGAATACTAATATCATCTAGATCTTCGCTTGGTTGATCGAATACCGTTATTAAAAAGAAGTGTACCGCTTTAAATATTTTAGATTTTCTGCTATGTTGAATGATTCAACTTCATTTGATTGAATCTGAAGCTTGAAAGAAAAAGAAAATTCAGTAACTGATAAGTCCGATAAATTGCCAAAGAACTGATTCAAAAATCATAGAAAATAATGATCTTCGTTCGATTAGCCATCACTGACAATATCAATGTTATGCACCCATGTTGACATATAGATTGAAAACGAAAACTGCAGTTACAAGTCATGGAGAGAACACAGCGATATTCGAGAATTATGTATTTTTTCACTTACGTCAGAAATGCGGCAGTGGCATGTCCTATCTCGAACTAGAGATTGATGAATATATTGTCAAGTTATTTGACATTTGAAATGACTTTTTGAATGATATGGTAAATTACTAGTGCTTTGGGTGTGTGTGAGTGCAATGGGTCCTGAGGCAGCTAAGCTTGAGCGAAACAAAATTTTTTTCGGTGGCGTAGCCAAGGGGAAAGAGGATCGGTCCCCTTCCAAGAAAAATTCCCTGGTGGAGTACAGAGTTCAATTTTCGCTTCGCGAAATTTTTTTTTACTATGATGGTCCCCCTTCGAACCCTGGTTCCTCCTCTTAGAAAACTTCTGGCTACGCACCTGATTTTTTTTCGCATTAGATCTGATATTAATGTTTCTCTTGCAACCTAAAATGTAACAACTTCTCGCAAAGCGAAAACTTTTTGCAACCTTCTTAAAAAATTCGACTTTCTCGGGCAAATTTTCAAGAAGACAAATCATGTCCAATGTAAGAAAATTTTTCAACAATTCGGTCGGCGAAGGCGGCCACGCTGGTGACGATTGTTCTCGATTAGGTCTTTCAAAGGGAAAATCGACTAAACTTGGAAGTTTTTCTAACTTAACTTTGGTTACACAACTATTATTTTTTGCGAAGCGAAAACTTTTCTCAGACTTATGAAAAACTCGTCTTTTGCTTATTTTTTTTCGAAAGGAAAGAGTGTTGCGATAAGTCGTAACAACTTTGCCGCCAAAGACGGCCACCTAGTGGTGATTGCTTGAAAATGAAGCTGCTCACAAGGTAGAAAACCGTAAAATTGTCATAAAAATAGAAAAATCGTAGACATTTTTAGGCTGAATACGCTTATATGGTTATTCCTTCGCGAAGCGACAGATTTTAACATCTCAGAATTTTCTAGAAAAACCATCGTTTTACACTGAGTTTCGAGGAAAAAAAACCATCTGATTTCTTCAACTTGCCATAGAACTTCATGTTTTTCACTGATATCCCAACTATAGTTTACAATTATTCGGG
>CAJNOL010005980.1:0-10281 GCA_905250125.1 Rotaria sordida | reverse complement strand
GCGGAACACTGTAGATGATAACCAACGACATCTACAGGCGCTCACAGTTCTGTTACGGATATACGAAAAATTACGCATTATAGTGGTATTTGTTATGGTATAGATGAATCATGGATTCCATGGCCAACGGAAGCGGTCGATGAACAAAATTATTCTACATGGTTGCATGAAGAATTGATGGAATGTAGTGAATTTTATAGAGAAAAGTAAATTTCATTAGTTGTAAGAAGACAATAGAACATTGATTATGTGAGAGCATAGAAAACTGGTTATGATTTGAGACCATGTTTCGAGTAGTGTTGAACAAAATAGCAAATAGAACATATTTATTAGTCGGCAATGTATATGGTTAGTTGTGAGACGACAACAGTATCCAATCGAACGATTAAGGATTCTTTAGTAACATTTGGGACATATGTAATATTCCTACTCAAATACGTATTTTCCTCATTTTTCCTTTCGATCATTTTGATACATACCGAGCATATGTAGTTCGAGATAATAGTAATTAGAAATAATAAGGCAGATCGATGACTACTTTTCAACGTTGGTATGAAGGTTGCAGATGTTCTTTAATACACTTTGTCCAAATATCTAGATCCATGTCTTCACGAATAAAACTTTTCTTTAAGATACACGACACGAGTACAAAGTGGAAGGCCTCATGCATACTCAGTTGGAGAGCATAGCATCGCAAGTAACGATGAAATTGAACATAGACAAAGACAAAGAAATGTAATTTTGAACGCAAACCATATGGCACAATTAATTCGAGAAGAAGAAAACTTCCAATTACTTAGATTGGAACGTTTAAACATGTATGATATTATGTTTGGTCAAGAACGGCCTGCTTCATCACAATTCATAGCTAGATTTCGAGCAGAACAAGAATATGATAGAAAACTGGTGACAAATGAAATGGAAAATGAAAAACATCGATGCGTTGTTTGTCTCAATTATTTGCAAAATAATCAACAGTATGCTAAATGGCCTTGTTTGGGTAATATGCCACATATATTTCATTACCAATGCATGCTGAATTCGTTGCGTATAAGAAATACGTGCCCACTATGTCGGCATGAAGTAGAACCGGCACCACCAATATCACCGTGGACTGTAGGACTTGTCTTCAATAGAATATTTCTTTAAAGAATGAACTTGACAACACAAGTTTTGAATTTTTATTTTATTCACGCTCATAGAACTATTTTCCGCGTATTAAACATGACAAATATAAGCTTTGCTAAAATGTTGATTTCGTTCTTTGAAAGATTTGCTTTCGGTCTCAGTGAGTAGGAATTGGGATGTTGAAAGACGTCGTTCCAACTTTATAAGAGTAACTTCTTCAGTTTTGTGATGAAACTGAAGAGAAGTATCTTTTTCAATTGAAATATTTACCTTTAAACATCAACGACATCTAGGGAATTGAAATTTATTGTCCAAAGATAGTGTGTTACGAACAATACTTCTTTTTCTGATTCTATTTGTTACACGTAATAACCGAGTGCAAGACGAAATACTTTTACTTAAATAGAAATAATCTCCTAATCAATTCGATCTGCTGTCCATTAGTACGTTATAGTAATCATTACCAAAATGATCTCGTTAAATTGTTGCCCAGTAGATTTGACAAGTGAACTGATAATGTGTTATAGACAAGGGAGCCAACATAGTCTGGCAGTGACGTACAAAATAGCAAAGAGAAAATAATGACTTTCATTTAATAGAATCATTTCTCTGCTGCAATATAAACATTAATTTATCGTCACTGTGCTAGAAATAGTGCAAACTGACAGAATTGTGTCAATAGTATAGGTCTTTTTTTCTCTATTTTTCAAATTTCATCCTTATTCGAGCGAACTTCTATCTTCATTTTATAATGTGAAACTTGTTTTTGACCAGATAAATAAAATTATCTTCTATTTGATTCATTTGTTGAAACACAAAGTTTTTAAATATGATACATGCGGAATTTATAATAATTGAATAAACCTATTCTAACTTTATCAATATGTCTGAACTACCATGTCTTCATATATCAGTCTCGAATCAACGATGACGAGAATACTTTGAAAAGCTGAATGATTCTCTAATTCCAGATTGCAGCACTTGATCGATGTGGAGGGTGGGTGTAGCATTACCTTCTCTCCCCCTCACACCCATTTTCTCCAACAGAACAATCGACTATAGAAATTAAATATCGATCTGAACAAGCATTTCTATTTATATTCATTTATAAAAGGAAGCAAGACATAAAGCAATGGTCGTAATTTTTTTGCATTCATAAAACAAGAGAACAACCAATAGAACTTTTTAAAATTGCAAATGAATCTGACTTCTTTTTTTAATTGCTTTCATTGAGAAGATCTTCAAAAAGAGAAGATAACTGCACCATTTCTATTATTCTAAAAACGATGTGAGTTTTATCAATTACTGAAGAAAACCTATTTTCAAAATTACTCTAGTGATTGATATGTGACATATTTAAAGTGACAACTAGGATCTTCAGCTATGTTGATTTACTTCGATTTTTTTATTTCCATTTGGAAATTTTTTAAAAGTTTTTGTAGCAACTCAAAATAAGGGGTCGAACACACTATGGTACGTATTTACATTAGTGAAAATATACGTCGTAGTAGACTATCAAAATCTAAGAAAACATTACTGATATAAATTAATAAAAAACTGAAAAAAAACTAATTAAATATTGAATCTTTGTAAATTAATTACTGAATGTTTCAGATTAGGTATTATGTATGAATTGATTTTTTTATCGAGCAATAGTAAAGCGCTCATTGAAGTATTTCATTCATTTTCAAATTGATGAATGAGAGTAGCTGTTTTAGTTCAAATCACTAGTAGGGGTGGGACATCAATCTTAACTTAATATTAAGTCATATTTTTTTACTTAAAACTTAATATTAAGTTTTAATAAAAAAACTTAATTCTTAAAAATAAGTGTTAATGAAAACACTTAATACTTAAAATTAAGTTTTAAGTTTTTAATAAAAAAACTTAAGAGCCAGTGCCTGAGAAAATCAGAGACCGTAAAGACATCGACGATGGAGTAATATCTCAGATTTTGCTGATTTTTTTGATATGTTATAGAGAGTATTGAAATTAGTATTATCTGAAATTTTCAGCTCGATTGAATAACATTTTCCAATACAAACAGTTGAAATACTAATGGAATTTTTTATACTTTTATTTTTTAATTTTGAGGTGACACTTTTTAGTAAAAGTGACTTTTATACTTCAATTTCTTCAAGTACGTTCTTATATTAGAATGATACCAAATACGTTTATTTCTTTGATTTTATTGTATTTTTGTATTATTTAGGTTTTTTTATTTGCTTGTTCGAGTGAAGCTCTAACGAAAAGATTACGTTCTAAAACATTTCATGCAATTCTACGTCAAGAAATTGCTTATTTTGACGATCCAAATAATAATACAGGAGCATTATGTACACGTTTAGCAACTGAAGCATCTGCTGTACAAGGTGCGACTGGTATTCGTATTGGACTAATGTTAAAAAATTTCGCTTCAATCGGTGTTGGTATTATACTTGCTTTTATGTTTTCTTGGCAATTGACATTGCTTATTCTTGGTTTTATTCCATTTTTGGTTGTTGGAAGTTTTTTAGAAAGATATTTAGCAACTGGCTTTGCCAGTAAAGATAAAAAATTATTTGAAGATGTTGGAAAAGTACAAAAGTCTTTTAAATAATAATATTTTATTTATTTTAATTTTATATGTTCTTTAGGTAACAGTAGAATCTATACAAAATATATGAACAGTTGTACAATTAACCAAAGAAGATTATTTTTACAAAAAATATTGTTCATTTCTTGAAATTCCTTATCGGTATTGTATTTTGTTTGTAAATTTAATCGAGAATTTATCATATTGTACTTGTATTATATTTAGATCATCTATAAAACGAGCATATGTCTTTGGCTTATCCTTTGCATTAGCAAATTCAGTTCTATACTTTATGTTGGCAGCATTATTTAGATTAGGTGCTTATTTATTGATTAAAAATACAGTCTCATTTAAAGATATTTTATCGTAAGAATAAATATTTAAAAAAATATGGTAACTTGATTTTATTCTAGATGTCTTGGTTGTATTTTATTTGGTGCGCAAAGTGTTGGACACACAGTTTCAACGTAAATGTTCGAAATGATTAGACAAAAAATTATTATATTGTTGTTTGACTTTGTTAGATCTCCGGATTACACCAAGGCTGTTAATGCTGCTGAAAAAATTTTTGAATTTTTGAATCGAAAACCAATTATGGATAATAGTTCACGTGATGGGGATGAAATAGTTAGTTCATATCAACAAATGTTAATAAAATTGACTTTTTTCTATTCTTTTTGTTTTAGCCTAATTTTAATGGACAGTTAGAATTTACTGGTGTCGATTTCATCTATCCAAACAGACCGGAATCAATCATTTTGAGAAATTTCAAACTCAAAATTCAAGCTGGTATTTATTTTTTCATTCATTCATTCATTTATATCAATTTTTTGTTTTCATAGGTCAACAAGTTGCACTCGTTGGTAAATATCGTCGTCTTTTTTTTTCCTTACAATATCTTTGATTTCAATCTATTTATTTATCTATGTAGGTACATCTGGTTCTGGAAAGTCAACAGTAATTCAGTTAATTGAACGTTTCTACGACGTAAATATTGGTCAATTGGTCAGCTGATTTCTCTCACATATCTACTCATCATTTTTCTTTTTCTTTTTCTTTTTGTAGTTAATTGATTCCAAAGATATTCGAAATCTTAACCTACAATGGTATCGATCACAAAGTATGTAATATATATTATCTTTCTTTTTTTTTTTGTTTTTCTATGCAAAATAAATATCTTTTAGTTGGTATTGTTTCACAAGAACCTGTTTTATTTGATATGTCAATAAGAGAAAATATTGCTTACGGTAACAATAGTCGAAATGATATTCCCATGGAAGAAATCATTGAAGCAGCTAAAAATGCTAATATACATGATTTTATTCAAAAACTTCCACAAGTAAAGTCATAAGATGAGATATCTTCTAGAGAATAAAAATTCATCTTTTTCAGGGATATGAAACAAATTGTGGTACAAAAGGAACTCAATTATCGGGTGGAGAAAAACAACGAATTGGTAAGATCCAAGATTGAAAAGAGATTTGAATGAGTAAAACTAGTTTGTTTTAATTTTTAGCAATTGCTCGAGCATTAATTCGAAATCCAAAGATATTATTGTTTGATGAAGGTAAAAAAAAATAAGATGATGATTATTGTATAATGTATATATTTATTTAGCAACAAGTGCATTGGATAGTGAAAATGAAAAGATAGTTCAACAAGCATTAGATCATGCTAAAAAAAATCGAACATCAATTACAATAGCACATCGTTTATCAACAATTCAAAATGCGGATATGATTTGTGTTTTACATAATGGAGACATAGTTGAAAGTGGAACTCATCAAGAATTACTTGCTCTTCATTGTCATTATTATCAATTAGCACTTGGAAAACTTAGATAAATATTATCACTTTTTTTTGTTTTTTACATATTTAAACATAGTTTTTATTGGAAAAATAAATAAAATTATGTAGGATTGTAAATACTTAGCAAAGTGTTTTATAACACATCTAGCAATCATTCAACGGATACGCTGACCCTTTTGTTGAAAGAATGGCACGCTCGAGTGAATAGAAACGACTCATCGTGATCTCGTAGCTTTTGTTTCTGAAAATAATCAGAGACTTGCAAAAATATATTTCTTATTCGTTGCTTGGCTTGATGAAAGCATTTTCAAAAAGAAATGACAAGCTGTCTGTAAAATTATATGATCTCTTCATTTTTCTCTCGAACCTCAGGCTAAAAATCAAAAAAACAATTTTTTACAGGAGATGTGGAGAGATGGAGATTTGGGGAACGCTGCGTCACCAAGAGGAGAAGTTCAAGAGATGCCGCATCTCTCTGAAAAGTTCACGAGATGTCATGTCTCGTATAGAGATGCGGCATCTCCTGTGAGCGATGCATCTTCCTTAGGTCTCCGAGGCTAAAAATAAATAAAAAAATGATCAGGAGATTGGGGAGATAGAGATTCTGGATATGTGACACCACTCCTCTTCTGTCAAATTACTTCTGAGAATTGTCGTCAAGAAAATCAGTCTATAGTCAATCGTTATTAACCGAACACTTGAGTTTTTGGATAGATTTGTTTCCACGATTAGATTATATATATTGATGAATTTGAAAGCATGTTTAAGAAACATTTTCATGAAAAAAACAAAATTTATTTTTTTTTCTGCTAGAAGTAGTAGTGATGATATTAGCAGAAACTCTAGTACTACTATCCATTTCAAAATAGAAGATGGGTTAGTGCAAGTTGAATAACTCGAGAAAGCCAATAGCTAGAGAGCTGCGGTTTTCACCAATAGAAAGAGGACACTGATGGACACAGATTTCTGGAAAAATTCCATTAGTCAGTAATGAACCAATAGGATGAAAGTTCGCTGGACATTTTGAATATAGCTTTTGGGTCGCTTTTTTTGTTGGATTTTGAACTTGAATTAAACTATTCCATAGAAAAATTTGTTCTCTTTTGATGTACGCAAGGGCGAGCTCGATAGTTTACTCCATTCAGCAGCTATTGGCATTTTCCTGAGATCCCCGAAATCGATCAGGTGACATGGAATTACCCTTAAAAGCATTAGATTATAGGTAACCGAACACGCTGAGTTCAGTGGTGATATTTGTGTTTCATTTCAAACTAATTTGAAATAGCTGTATCGAGATTTTTGATATATCTGTTCTTTAAGCCAATAAGCAGCAAAACCTAGATTTTCGAAAACTTTGCTATAATGATCTCAGATTAGTTAGAAGTGTAAAACAAACATCACTACTGAACTCAGCGTGGTCGGTTACCTACAATCTAATGCTTTTAAGGGTAATTCCATGTCACCTGACCGATTTCGGGGATCTCAGGAAAATGCCAATAGCTGCTGAATGGAGTAGACTATTGAGCTCGCCCTTGCGTACATCAAAAGAGAACAAGTTTTTCTATCGAATAGTTTAATTCAAGTTCAAAACCCAACAAAAAAAGCGACCCGAAAGGTATTTTCAAAATGTTCAGCGAACTTTCATCCTATTGGTTCATTACTGACTAATGGAATTTTTCCAGAAATCTACGTCCTTCAGTGTCCTCTTTCTATTGGTGAAAACTACAGCTCTCTAGCTATTGGCGTTCTCGAGTTATTGAACTTGCACTAATCCATCTTCTATTTGAAATGCATAGTAATCATTGTTAAACAAGTAGAATATTTTTTCATTGGATTCTTATGTATTACTCATTCGTATATGTATCTATATTCAATATACAAAGTATTCTTTTTTTCTTCGATTAAGTAAAGGAAAAGAAAAATTTGGTTACCTTTATGTATTTATTACTAATGTTTTTTTTATCCTATATCGGAAGTAAATAAGTACAAATCACATATTCGTATTCAAGCAATAAATATGAAAACTTAGTCGATATTTATAGAATAATTCATTTTCTAAGATATTTCGAGAACAGTTTTTTAATTTTTCAGATCATTTAATTTTGACTATCTGAACAGACAAAAAGAAACAACTTGAAGCAAGATTATTTCAATAGGCTTGATTAACATGGCTTTATCTAATTTTGATAGTCTACCATCTGAATTAATCGTAGAAATAAGTGATTATCTAGATGGATGTGATTTATATTATGGATTTTATGGATTAAGTCAACGTATTAATGGAATACTCGAGTATGTTTTATTTTAACATTTAATGAAAAAAAAACGAATTTCTTTCTTCTTGTTTTTGTTTAATATCATATTTAGTCAACAATGTCATCGTCTTCACATAAGTTTTATTCATATATTAAAAATAAAATTCGATTTATATTGTAATCGTATTTTACCACATATAAGTACTCGTATTGTTTCGTTAATATTATGTGGTGATAATTCAACAACACCTGGTCAACTCAGATTATTTTTATCTCGTTTTAATTCTCTAGCACAAGTTTTTATTAATCTTGAATCAATTAAATTAATTGATTATACTAAATCAGATGTAGAAATTCTCTTAGATCATTTTCCAAAGTTCACTAGACTTAAATGTTTATCGATTGGAGAATATAAACGTTTAATGCCATTTACTATAAATAGAAATGATTTATTCAAGGAACATGTTACCTTACCTATTTCATTGCGTAGTTTAGCATTTCCATATGAAATTTCAAATGAATGGATTCAAACATCGAATACGTTAACATCATTGATCGAACAATTACATATTCATCTTATTCATATAAATGTAATATCTTTGTTTTTACAAAGATTTCCTTATTTAAAACGTTTGACTACTGTTCTAACGGGTATTAATCAAAATAATTTATTCATGGAAAATAATTTTCAAACTAATATTATGTTACATAGATTACAATATTTGAATGTCAATATTACACAGCAAGTAAGTCGATGATTTGCTCTTTTCAAAAATATTTAAAGATTAATAACTGAAATTCTATACTTTCATTAAAACGATTTAAAATTTATGTTGTTTTCTATTGGTTTGATTATAGGTAGCTTTCGATGAATTTGCTTCTTTTCTAAGAAATTTGACTGAACTTCATTCATTATCCCTTGAAGCACTCAATCCTGAAATCGATTTCTTGGAGGCTCATCGTTGGGAAACAGTTTTACCATCAAAACTTTCTTCATTTCGTTTTGACTTGACCATGACATTACCAAACAATCCTAATCATCTTGAATTATTACAATCTTTCAAAAGTCAATATTGGATATCTCGAGGTTGGTTCGTACAATGCCATTTACGAGATCGGGGTCGTTTCTTTCGTTTATCTACTGTTCAATCACCAATTATCACTATTCTCTATTGGCCCGATGATGAACTATTACTAGATACAACAACTATAACAGTTTATCCAAATGTAACTCATATTGAACTATGGTGGAATTTATCGAAATCAACTCAAGCAACATGTCCTAATGTTTGTTCAATTCAATTGTATGGTGTTGGTAATAACAGAGATGAACCTATTCATCCAAATATTATTGATATTTTACAAAATCCATCACTTGAACATATTATAATTAATAATGATCTACCAATTACTCATAGTAGATTTGTATCAATTCTAGAAAAATCATCGGACAATATTCAAACATTGACATGTTCTATTCATTGGTTACTATTTATATTAGAAGAACGTCAACAATACGAATGGATTTGTCAATTAATAAAAATGCGTATTCGAAAATTAATTGTTAACAATGATGAAATCATTCTGTCTAACACAAATTTAATTGCTTTTTGTCGAACATTTATTAATTTAGAAGAAATAACAATAAAAATGGGATCAAAAGAAGATTTATTTTTTCTTTTAAATACACTTGAAAAATTAACGATGGCAAAGATTGAATTACCTTGTATTAGTCTTGCTGGTATTACTGATGATAGAAAAATGATAGAACATAATACAATACTTGTTAATTTTGTCATTTATAAACAAATTATTTCATTAGATACTTCTAAATTAATTTTATGGATTGGTTCACGTCGTACGTCAAATCTTCTTCAAACAAAAACTTATCTTTATTTATAACATCCGATTATTCATCACTATATGTAATAGATTCCATATTTACTGATTAAATAATATTGAATTTCTACTGTATTATACAAGCGAAAAAGAATATAATTACGAGACTTATTTCAATAAAAAAAAAAAATTCAAATAAATAAAACATTTTCTATCAATGTGAATATGAATATGCGCGAGTATGATTGTGAAAATTTACTTCACTTAAAGTCACAACTATACTCAATCAAGCCGTAGATCAAAAGATGATTTAATTCTTGTTGTCGACATCAAAATGACGAAATGATATTGAATTCTTCCGATGAATTTTTTAACTAGTAAATTTTTGGAAATTTGTTGATTGATCGTGATATAATGCGAATTTCATTTTAAGTCTTTCATTACAAGTCTGTGTGCTACAATCAACATTTGATAACTTATGATAAATTATGGTCTCGCTTGCAATCATTCTCTTTTTTCATTTTCATACGTTTTCTAATAAAGTATATGGACATTGCCAAAAACATCTGCAACATCACGTAAGTGAAGGTGGCCCCCGATTCGCCTAGGAACTTGTTCCAAGACTCCTATTCTTGTTTCAAATACAACTCGATGAGCTCTATCTAATGATATGCT
>CAJNOL010005979.1:0-10285 GCA_905250125.1 Rotaria sordida | reverse complement strand
GGACGAGGCTGTTAATGAAATTGGAACCTAAACGATAAAAAAATAATCCAATGCGATAAATATTCTTTGTCAATCTGACTTCATATCGTGGATTATCAGCATCATACAATTTGAATCTGATTATATCGTTAGTATAATATTGAACATCGAGTACAACATTTTCAATCGGTTCTAGAAACGGACTTGCTATGGCTTGATTTCGTTGTAAACGTAACCGTATTCCTGTAGCTGTTTGTTGTACATCTTGTTGTAATAGATAACCATAAGTAGGTCGTAGATAACATTGAATAACACTTGGATCTGTTATATCGTCGAAGAGACAATTACGAGCAAGACAGGCATCTTTTGAAAAATTCGAATATTTTGCCTCAGCTTCTGGATAACAATCGATTCGATCAGTGACTGCTACTTCTTGACGTTGGTCACGACTAGGATTACCAACAACGGACATGATTATAATGATAAATGCGAAAAGAATTAAAGAATAGCGTGGAATTCTCATTGCTTGGCATTGATGCAGGATCTACAGAAAAATAACTTCATTCCCTAGAGAATATACTGAGTTAAGGGTACCCGAAAAAGATTTAACAAGTACCCTGCTACAAAATGTGTAGTAACTGGATACTTGAAGATACTGATCAGATACTCAATTGGATACTATTGTACAGTATTTCTAGGTACCCTACTACCAAAATTTCAGTATGTTCAGGATCGAACCTGACCTTTCACCTTTTGCATTTTTTTTTCGCAAAGTGATTCATTACTTTTTTTTGATTTTATTATATTTAATTTTTTCAATCCGGAACTCTACAGGTCAAATCCCGAGATCTGACCAAACTTGAGTTGATCGAGTATCCATGAGACCACCTCAGGATAGTCCGCTCTTAATCTACGATCAAGATCGGCAAGTTCTCAACTAAGGAATAGTCAAGAAAGAGTGAAGAAATAATCTAGAAAAAATTAGTATGAAAACAGATTAATTTCTTCTATTTTGCTCTATTGTTTATACGGAGCTGTGCGCGAAAAAGAAAACGGTGAATGAACAGTCGCTACGCAGAATGCGACAAATGTAGGGTACCCTGTAGAGTTTTCCTCAGTAAAATTACAGATGCGGGTATCCATACCAGTACTTGCTCAGTGAGCGTACTTTTATGGGTGCCTCTTGCAGTACCTACATCAGTATAATTACTGAGAATTTTCGAAGTATTCATATTAGGTACTCTGCTATGGCTTTCTCAGTACATGGCTACCCTGAAGTCAGTACTTTCTCTAGGGTTAGAAGCGGAATGACTGGCTTTATCTGCTGTTTTGTAGACGCAAAACGATGATTCCAAAGACTTCAATATCTTATATTCACTCACACTGCATCTTTTACACACAGCTTAGATTTTAGATTATGGCTTGCCTTTTTTACATAATTGACTAATCTTTTATGTTACTTTCAATTTTAAACAAAGAAATCTAAGATATGTTATCATTCAATTGAAAAAAAATAAAAACAAAAATTTTTCTTTAAATTGAAAACTGTTTTTCGTTTCGATGGAATTTGTGACAATAAATGCTTACCCTACTGAAGATTGTGTCTCTCTGTTTCTTTCCATATTCTTCGATTGAAACCATCTGCATTATGTTTTCTTAAATTATGTCTCATTAATGATCACGTTTAAATAGTCGAGAAATATTTCTAAAACACATTTGATCAATTATATATAGTCTCGAAGTAAAAACAGCAAAAAAAAAAGATGGATTTATTTTTATCCACTTACTTTGTTATCTGAAACATTTATTACCTGTAAATGTTAAGATACAGTGTTGATATCTGATTAGAGCATAATTATTGTCTATTTTTGGAGAGACTCTTGATTGAAACGAAAGGTACGTAAATAAAAATATCTATCAACATCATTACACACCTTTATTTGATGAAAAAAATACGCTTGTATGATGTTTACCTTTCAAGAGATGAACTATTGATGGTGCCGAAGAAGTAAATAATTAGCAATTGAGTAAAATTATCACAAAAAAACTTTAATATGGTCGACTATGAAAGACATTCTTATCTTTATTGGTTGCTTCGTTAATTGAAAAGATCAATCCTCCGTGTTTCGATGAAAAGACAAGTCGCAAAATGTGTTTTCATAGGTTTCATGAAAAACTTGGCGTTTATATTTTCTTGTACACATCTTGGTGTAACATCCGTGAATTCGAATAATATCGAGCTTTTCTTTCCAGCTATTGCAAAGATGTTAAGCAAAACCTGGAATTTTTCGACTTGTTAAGAATTTATCGTCTTATGTAGTCGACATTCTTTTCCTCATGCAATTTTCGTATATTGTTAACACGTGTCATTTTAAAGCGTTACTCGAACAGTCACATGTGAAGACAATGTAAACAATCAGACTCCTGATAAGGTCGTACTTTGCACAGAGAATCAGTCATTGAAAATATTTTCAGGCTTGAGTCGTAGTTCTCGATGAGGGAGGAGCTTATGAGATGGAGAAGGTCCCACTACCTGAAAAAACTAACGAGAGGTTATGTCTTGAATCCTAATCGAAGTATCATGTTTCTGTTTCAGGAAGCAGAAAGACATATTGACACTGTTTTAATGTATTTATCAGATGCTATATATATATATAAATTTGGGTGTGGAAGTGAGTGTAAAAGAAATGACACACATCTGTCATTTAGCTTTGATACTAAGATATAATGTAGAGTAACAATATATTCACAGATAATACTTAACTCTGACAATGATCAGTAACTGTTAATTCCGTTTGCTAACAAGTAAGCTATTGATGAATATCATTTTTCGAACTTTAACATGCAATTCTTCGACTCATGCGATTGAGGCTAAATTTTTTTTTGTTTGAATTAATTGGAATCTTCCTTGATAGTTAGTTGCTCCGATATCTTTCACAGTCTCATCCAATTTAATGATATTATTTCATCGAAAATCTTTTATGGCTTCGATATTATATGCCGTCTCTGAAATCTATAAGATATAGATATTATCGGACAGCTCTCCGTCTAATAATACTTCTTGATTAATTAAATTGGATTGCTTGTCTTATCAATAACATCGCTCTTATAACGGTTTTCATTGGCTAGATTAATTAAATACATTAAAGAGTTGATGTCGTTATCATCTCAGTGCACAAGTAATATCTCTCCACCTCATCGAGAACTATTTTCATTCGTGCAAAAGATTAAGCGCGTAACACTTTTCTTGTAGACACTACTAAGTAAAATTCAAATTTATCATATCGACTTTCAAAATCAGTAATTGGGCTTACTATTGTTTTGAATATCTTTTCACTCACTTTCTCTTGTGGAGGATAAATTCTTTTCAATGTTGCGATCTCAACGATTTCTTGTTCTCATGGTATAATTTTCTGCCGGAATGAGTTCCGAACTGAAACAGAGGTCAGATTAATATCCAGATTATTGAAATCTATAGATAGTTGTAATCGTAGATCATGCTATCCGCCGAACATAGATGATTCAGAAGACAAAACAATTCACTATATTGTTGAGAGACGTTCAAATTTGGTACTTCATCGGCAGAGCATTTAACCCTCATAACTTCCATACTTGATAAGAGAGTTTTACTAAAAGGTGATTTAAAAGTCTTGAACCCTTCAGAAAAATTGCTCTTCCTCGCTTATTACAAATCCAAAAACGGTCAAACGGTGGCACCTAATGTCGTGTAACTAGGCGACTATTATTATAAATTTTTATACCACTATCCCTGCAAAAAAAGGGAGATATATAGGTTTATACCATCGGACTTTCTTGCCCGTATTCCAAAAATAAAAAATATTAGAGATTTCCATGAAAACATAGAGAAAAAAATTTAAAAAGGAAGATATCAAAATAGATATATTGAAAGTATTATGCAAAACAGAATTACATTAGAATATTAATAGATAACTACAGCATTTTCAGACAATTGTCTATGGCATATTTTTTATCATGATTGCCTCATCTAGAGATATTTTTTTTAATATTTAATTCAGAGATGAGCAGCTCTAGTCTTTCCTCGCTCTAGCTCAGCTCTAGCTCCGAACATTTTCTAGCCGCTCCGCTCCAGCAGAAATAAAAAGTCATTATTTCATTAGAAAACTTTAGTTTTTTTGGCTCCTTTTCAGATCACTTTTTGTATTCATTAATAACACTCAGTTTCCGTAGTAATAGATGCAAATGGAAGAAGAAAAAGCACAGCTCTTAATATTTGTCTGACATTTTCTCGCTCCAGCTCCAGACGTCCACTCTGTCGCTCCACTCTGACTCCGCTGCGGAGTCGGAGCTGCCCATCTCTGATTTAATTTTAGTAGAACCAAACTATTGTATACATTACTTACGACCAAATATATCATTTTTCATTTTTGGGACATGAGAAAAAATTCTCGAAAATATGAATCTATAGATCTCGTTTATTATTAGGGGTAGGAATATAAAAACTTAGAATGATACTGTCTACTTACAGGTAATTAGATATCAAAGTTTGACCGTTTTTGGATTTGTAAAAAGAAACGAGAACGAGCAATTTTTCTAAGAGGACTCAAGACTTTGGATCACTTTTTATTAAAAACTGAGGTAGCTTGACAATATGAACTATAACGTCTCTAATTTTCTAGCTTTGGCGAGACGTCTATTCAATCTGAATTTTTGCAAAAAAAAGATTGAGAGATTCATTGATAAAACTTTTCAAATTGGTACTCATTAAAGAATATAAGAGTATCCATTTCTACTCGAGACTACTTACTAAATGCATACATTTCTACTTGCATTAGAAATTAAATGAAACGTGAAGAACAATAAAATTGCAATGACAGTGCAGTAAGAAATAAGCAATACTGTTTTCTTTTTCTTTTTTTTCTCTTCCATGTATCAGGTTGTAACCAAATCATAATTATCATATTCTAGAGAATGCTATGAGAAATTTTGTCGACGTTTGCTTTGCTGCAGAAAGAGTAAAGATGAAAACGCTTTTCGATCGGTTAAAAAATATTTATCTGAAAGAAAGAAAAGAAAAAAAACGAAAAATGGTGCTCTCATTCACTATTTTTTTTTTGAATAAATCAGTGTTACTCAAATCGAAAAATATGGAATCTTGATGCGATCATTTGCGGGTCTTATAAACACACGCATATTCTTCCATGATTGTATTTACTTCCTCTTTTCTTTTCTTTCTTTCCTTTGCATCTGTCTTTGCTTTCTCTTTATATTAATGTTATTTTTTCCTTTGTGTTAGCACCAGTTTTTTACATTATCTTCTATTTGTGATATATTTTCGATATACAATAAGGACAGATCTAGGATTTTAGGCAAAAATTAATTTTTGAGATTCATACGCGGTAATATAAACTCGCTTTTTATTCATTTTTGTTGGATAAAAACCGAAACAATTTCTTCCCAGTCAAACATGAACATTTAAAAAAACATGTGTAGACACAACATTATCAGTACACATACATGCACCGTTATAACATGGCATGCTTGTAAACATGTTAGAGAGAGAACTATATTCACGAGTACACGCATGGAAGTTTCCGCATGTACACGCTTAATATTTTTACATGCAAGGATATACAAGTGTTTTTGTAGAAATCCCTTACGAGTGCATGTAACACAATATTAAAATGGGCAAAAAATGAAAATGTCAATATCACTTTTCTCATGTGACATCAATAACATTAGAAAATTGATTGTTTGGTAAAGATCATGATTGTTTGCTGAAGGCAAAACATACAAAAATTTCTGAACATTATTGTTAACTTATCCAATGTGAAACATTTAACTATCTCATTCAATTGTAAGTTAGAAACACCATCAATATTATTACAAATATTAAAAGAAGCACCAAATATATCATCAATAACTATCAATCAGGATATTTAAATATCATTATTCGACGATAATGAATTATGTAAATATTTAAACAAAATGGTTAAAAAATTAGATGCTCTATCGAATAATTCATATGAACTGAACCAATTTTACAAAATATTTTCAAATATTGAACAACTTACATGTACAATCTATAAAAAAGATTATTTGTTATTTCTGACAAAGCAGCATTTGCCAAAATTATCAAGTATCAACATTTATTCGCGGGCATCCACTTTTGACTACCACATGTCTTGGTTCAAACAAGAAGTATACAAATTAGGTGTAAAGATTTTCACTGACTTTAATGATAAAAATGCATCTATTTGAATTATTAGAGATATGTACTAATCATATAGTAACGCAGTATAAAATAAGAACTGCAGAGTTGTATATCTAATAATTTTTCGCAAATTTTAATAAACTTACCAAATGAGATTGGAGCCCTACTACCATGTTTTTCGCAGTAGTGTAGAACTCGAAAAGTTGGTTCAATTGAAAAACAAGTTTTCAAATGAACTCGTTAAAACGATTCATTAGAACTGTTTAAATTTCAACTAAGGGTTGTTCAATTGTTCAACCATTCAAATTTCAAATTTTACTTGCGAACAAATGGATTAAAAAAAAATTTGCAATGCTGGAGTATCGATCAGCGCCGTGATCATTGAGGTTTGAAATTACAATGTGAATGTTAGAAACAGCTTCTAATTACAGAATTTAGATAGAAGAAGAGCAAGTCAGGAGAACTTCATTCTTGGATTTCGATAATTAAATAGTTGAAATCTGAAATTTAACTAATTGAACAGCGTCGTATTCATTTGAAAAATTTTTTCAATTGAACATATTTGATTTCAATTGGACTAATTCTTCGAGCTCTACATATTTGACAGCTAATTACTTTTTTGACTTTCAAACTTCAATTCAATATTTTTCCAGAACACGATAAATTGACTAATTATACATGAAATCAAAGTAACGCGTGTTCATTCACTATTAATTATGCTTCAAAACGAAAGAAGACAAATAATCTGAGATACTGTTTATCTTCTGATGTATTATCAACAATGAATACAGCTATCAGAAGTACATCAGGTCGCACTACATATAAATACAATTGAGCTTACTTACTATCATAATACCATTAAGAAACTAGTTGATATTCATCATCAAGCATCAAAATCTTGCTATAACATTAGCTAAAACTATGTTGGAATGTTTAATTTGCAGTTCGACCTCTCTAGTAAATATCTAAGCATTTTAGTAGTTTTATGCTTCTTGTTTTGACACAAAAAAATTCTTTTTTTTTTGTTTTTATTTAAACTTTATTTATTTTTACTCGATGAATACGTGTATTTCTTTGTGTCATATATGTTGATTGTAATAAAGTTGTAATAATTTTTTCTTCTGCATCTGTTGATAATTTCTTTGTTGTAATAAAAAATGAACCATTGTTTGTTATTTTTATTTTGTTTAATGATGAAAACCATTGTAGATTTAAATGACGAATATAATCAATATCATAATCACATCTTGAAATATGAATATGAATATCAATACGTTTTAATGAAACAGAATTTTTTTCAAGAATATCAGAAAATTTTTCAAAATTAAAACTATTTGGTCCATTATACCATATGCCAGTATAAGATTCATTCCATAGGAATTCGAGTCGATGAAGATTAGACATTGATTTTAATAAAATTTCAAGATCAGGATCAAGTTTTCGAAGTTTAACTTTAAAATGAAATATATTTTTATGTTTTACATCAGATTGATGAATAGTTTTATTATTTGGTAATAAAGCAATGTCTAAATAATTTAAATTTGGTAAATATGGAAGAATATTCAATACATCAATAATTGTACAGAAACCTAAATAAAGAGAATGAAGAGTTAAACACAATTGCATTGATTCTATTTGTTTTAAAGTTGATGAATCAATACGTGGAACACACAATGTAACCAGATGTGAAAATAAATTTGAACCAAATAGAATTGATTTAAATGTATTATCATTTATAGTTAAATTAGTTAAAAATGGTAGATTATCCGATGTAATTTCTAAACATTGTTCATCAGTTGGCATAGGTAAATAAAGTGAACGTAGATTAACAAATGATTGAAGATTTATATTATAAGATAAACGAGACCAATGACAATCAATAGCAAGATAAATAATTTGATAAGCAAAATGATTTAAACATGCTTGATAATCTTCGTATTGATCATCATTAATAATATGAATACATATATGAATATCATTTAAAATATTATTTAAACGTGAATTAAGATTAATAAAACCATGATAAAGATCAATTGGATTAATAAATGAAAATAATTCTAAGAAAAGTTCATCAGGAAAAAGTTCTAATGTTGAAATTTCATGGGAAATATAATTACACATCATACGCTTTTTTGTATATAACAAGCAAAATATAAGCGTCTACAGGTCATATATAAAATAGAAAGAAAACATTAACTCATGATAAATCAAACGACAAAACAACAAACTTTCAATACCGCACCTTTTTTTCTTCATTGGTCACATTACACGAGTGTTGATGATTTTTACCTTTAGTGACTCATACTATACACATTCTTTCTGTCTGCTGTTATTGCACCATATTCTTGCAATCAGAACTGATCTTTTTTTCCCACCATAGTTTTGCTATATGTATTCTTGGTATATATATTCCCTGGCTGAAGGTGAGAGTGGGTGTGAATCACCTCTTCACCTACATCCATATCCCTGTTGTGAGAAGTCTAATACATTTGAGTTAAGTTGATGGATTTCAAAATGACTTTTCTCTTGACTTTGTCGAAGCATAAAAGCCACATAAATGGTTAAAACTCGTTTGCAACCTATCAGCAATATAATATATGGAACATAATCTGACATCATATATGTACTTCGTTTTTATGACGGGTGCACGAAATTAATCTAACAAGTTCGTACTTTTTTTTGGCTAAAGTTCATTTTTGACTGTCTTGAGACAAATTAGCAGATCAAAATACAAATCCAGACCCCACTTCCAGGAAAGTGGTACGGTTTCCATGGATTCACCCATTTATGAAACTTCTTTGGTTGATCATAAATCATTGCTTTTGATTCTTCGAGTTCTACACCTTGCCAAATCATTGAAATTCCAACAGATGTAAATAAAATAATACGAGCTGTTTTTGCTCGAATAAAGACATCTGAATTTTGTTTACCCGTACCATAAAGTAATCGTTCATTATCATGACATACTAAATAATTAACAAAACTTTTTTTCTGAACATGCATATTTCAAATGATTAAAATTTTCAAAGTTTTCAATTTCATCTTTTCTTAAAGCGAGAGATCCTCTTAAACCTTTATAAAATGAAGATGACCAACATGCATCTACTGAACCACCGTTTTCTTTACATAAATCTTTTCTTTCTGAAATATATTCTGCTTGACTAAAACAAACAATTGAATCCAATTCGTGAACTACATCATAATTATCCATTTCTTTTGCTAAAATAGAAAAACAAATTTAGATTTTATTTTGACAAAGTATATCATTTTACTTTAACTTATTTAAAACAAATCTCAATCTCAATTTAACACTTTTATAAGATGCCGGCAATGCAAAATTTACGCAAAATTTGTTTCACATTTTTTGGTGTGGTTAAATAGAACTCTTCGAGTTACCTCTAAAAATATTGTTCTTACTATGTTTGAATAATCCTTCTGTTGTAGAACTTAGGAAAATTCGGTTAAAAAAAAAGAGAAAAGTCTGCAAAAACTTGAATGCGCCAAATGTATTAAGAATCCTCTTCCCTCACAATGGATTTCTCACTTAGAATGACTCGTTTGGATTGAAACTTTTAGGGATGAGTAGTCCTAGTGAGAAACACTTTTGATAAAAATTTCAGGGCGATATCCGTTACTAGAATCGAATTTCTGGCTCGATGTTTAGCTGCCCGGAGAATTTTTCTAACTTGGTCATTAAAAGAGGTGGAGGGATTGGGTTGCTTTCAAATTAAAGTTAACATCTGTGTGCAATTTTTGTTCGAACAGAATTTTTAAACACCCCTTCATTCATTTTTTCTGAGTATTTTAGTATACATGGTGTGAAAGTCAACATAAAAAACAGTGATTCCACAAAAGTAAATTTCACTTTTCTTAACCCAGGAATCAAATATAAAGATTCTGTTCGGACAAAAGTTTACTCTTGTTTAGACCTTTAAAACAAAAACAAATAAAGGTTATATCTTAAAACATGTGAAAGTTATTTCAAATTTTCTACTTAACGACTTTTTCATTGAAATGTAGGAAAACATCATATTAAAACGATTTTTTGTCAGCTCTATCATCTTCATTATTTATTTTTTATATTTATTTCTTAAGAACATATAGCTTATAGAA
>CAJNOL010005978.1:0-10286 GCA_905250125.1 Rotaria sordida | reverse complement strand
ATGAAGTTTTAACGTAAGTAAATCAGGTAATAAATTTATCAACTGAACTAATACACGAATTGATGAATGTTGTTCAGTAACAATTAAGTGATAAATTTGTGTAATAGTTAGAATACGTTTGACCTTTTTAAACAGCATATCGACATATAACAAAGAAAGAAAATTTGTCAGTATTAAAGTAGCTGATGTTGAATATTCAATATTAGTAACTTCAAAATTATTGTACCACGTTTTA
The DNA here is from genome assembly GCA_905250125.1 of Rotaria sordida. Taxonomy (NCBI): domain Eukaryota; kingdom Metazoa; phylum Rotifera; class Eurotatoria; order Philodinida; family Philodinidae; genus Rotaria; species Rotaria sordida. The sequence goes on along the minus strand of CAJNOL010005978.1, from coordinate 10,051 downwards.
CTAAAAGAAACAAAACAATTGATTCTTTTTACAGAAAATATTGATTGATCTACCTGTATGAATAAATCACATATTTTATATATATTCCTTCAATTTGTGCTTTCAATATCCATTTTCGTTGAATCCAAAATGATGTAGAAAATTGATTGATTCCTCCCGAATAGGGGTGTCAACTTTGCGTTCCGTCCCTAGGAACGGGGAACGCTATCCCGTTCCTCAGCGTTCCGTTCCTAGAAACTGGAACGCAACATACGTTTCTTTCACTTTTAACAGAAATTTTACTAATTCATTGAAGGAAAGCCAATTTCATAAAAATTAGGAATGTCAACGTGCCCCGTTCCTCAGCATTCCGTTCCCGTTCCTAGGAACGGAACGCTGAGGAACGGGGAACGCTGACACCCCTACTCCCGAATATATTGAATATTGATTGTCATTGTTGATACAATCGGAATACATAAGATAAAATTTTTCTAAATAAGGAAAATACTTTAGAAGTAATTGTTCCCATTGATAAGCATCGAGATAGGTCATATCTTGACATTGAATACTAATATTTAATTTTTTTAAGTTTGAATTAATTTTTTGAATAAATCTTTGAAAATCATGAAATTCAACACTATAAATATGTAATGAAAAGTAAGTTAAATTTTCTAATTTGATTGGCAAAATCAATAATTTATTTGAAGTATCATTAAAACCATGTGTAAATTTTAGATAACGAAGTTTTAATGTATAAGAAACAATAGTGGAAAGTTGTTGAAATGTACAAGAATGATCTATAATAAGAGATTCAATTGAACTTTGTTGTTGTTCATTGATAGGAATTGGTAATGATATTGATAAATCTGTAACATCTATTGACAATTTGTAATATTTTAACATTGATAAATTGAATACTAATTGATAAATATCAGCTAAATTGATCGATGTATTAAACATATTAATAGTTAATGATTGAAGATGTGGTAAAGATGATAGATTGATAAGAACTGACATAAGTATATCAGATTGTACATTGTAAAGAAAAAGTGCTTGAAGATGAATAAATGATTGAATAGTCGATGATGATAAAAATCGTTCGATACGTGATGATGTGTAAAATGTAAGAGAAAATATTTGTTCTTTATTATATGATATAATTTCATTCCAATTATTTAAAAAGTCATCATCTATAATTGTAAAATAATCTATCATTTTAAATAGAAGACATGAAGAATTGATCAATTGATAAAATCGATAATTCAGATTTGAAAATGATTCATATATTTGACAACCATCAAGATAATCAAAAATTTCATAAAAAACTTCATTTGATAAACTTTCAATAGAAGTTATTGATTGAATTAATTCATTTGTACAATTATTTTTATTCTTTCTTGATTTCTTTGTTGTTTCTTCAGATGAATCTTTAAAACTTAATTTTCGTTTATTTTGATTCATTTTTCAATAAAATTCTAGAAGAAATATTTATTTATTCTTTTCTAATAAAACAAAATCATTTCGAATATTTTCAAAACAAACAAACAAACATCTAATCAAGTTCTTTACAAAAATAAAAGAAAAAAAAATCTAGTCAAATAGAGACGTTTAAATCTATCATCAATCAATAATTCTTTATCATCAATTTTTTTTCTAAGCTTTTTATTAGTTGATCATGTGCAACTGGAGTACAAAAAGATAATAAACGTAGATCTGTATTATATTGATTGTTATGTTCCAATATATATTGTAAAACTAATTTCATCTTGATAGTAGTTATATGAATTTATTTGAGATATGTGATTAATAAACAAAATAACATCAAATAAGGAAGTTCAATAAAATAAACATTTTCAGAATAAACTTTAACAATTTTACTATTGTTTACTATTGAAAACAAAATATGATTTATAACGGAATCTAAATTTTCTATTTTATTAGATAATATTGAAAAAATTTTAAATAAATCATGTTCTAGTAATAAATTTAAAAATTTTAAATAACAAAATTAAAAGATATTCTATTAGATATTTTTAAATGATAAATTGATAAAATAGTTTAAATACATTTGATACATTCTTTTAATAATTGATTAGAATCAGCAACATTTATATCATTAGTAGATCATTGTGTTGATTTAGAAAAATTAAGAATTTATTCTTGTTCATATTTGTATCATTGTTCTCTAAAATCAAAGAAAATTATTTAATATAAAAACAAAAAAAGAAAGACTTTTAAATGAGTACTTGTATGAATGAATGAAATAATAAATACATTCATAATCAATTTCTATTTCAAATAACCATCATCGTTCAATCTAAAATGATGAATAAAATTGATTTGATTTGTACGAAAATATCGGATATATTGTATATCGTTACTGATATATTCATTGTATTTCAAAGAAAAATTTTCCAATTGAGGAGAAAAAAAAATTGTACAATTAATTGTTTCCATTGATTAGCATCAAGACAAATTATTATCTTTGTTATTGATTGGTAACGATTGTTAATGATACTAATAAATTTATATTAATTATTGAAAATTTCTAATATTGCAACATGAATAAATTGAATATAAATTGATAAATAGTTGTTAAATTCATTGATCTATTAAACATGTTAATAGTTAATGATTGAAGATGTATTAAAAATAATAGTTCGATAAAGATTGAGTCAAGTACGTCGAATTTAATATTCCAAAAAAACAAGCAAGTAATTCAAGATGATTAAATGATGAATCGATCATAAATAATAATGATAAAAAATTTATTAGTACATGATAATGAAGATAATTCAATAGAATATATTTGAGAGTGAGAAATGAGATATGATTTATTTTCAATTATTTGTGAAAAAAAATTCTGATATTGAATAAGAATAATTTATTTTAAATTAAAGAAATAATGAATTAATTAATTGTTGAAAATAATGATTAACATTTGAAAATATTTCATGGATACTACAACTACCAAAATAAATCAAAGATTTCATAAAATAATTCATTTGAGATTGAAAGATTGTTAAATGTGATTATTGATGATCTTTATAGAAATTTAATAGAAACATTAGACTTATTTTAACATCATTTACGTTGTTTTTAATCACATCGAATTTTTTTTATCCGTTTATTAGAATTTAATTTTCATTTAATTTTATTCATAGTCATGTTTATAAATTTAATGTAATTTATAAGAAATATGTCAACCATTTACATATATATGAAAAAATGAACATTATCGATCTTTTCTCTATTTATGACAGAAACGTCAATTTTTTTTTCTTCTTCGATTTTTATGACTAATCATTAGTTTCGTCATCTTGATCAGATTGGTTGTCAGAGAGGTTGTCAGAAGTGAACCAAACTCGACGTGAACCAAAGTCGAATCCACAATCCATATTTCACCTATCTTGACTGATAATATGAGACAGCTATCGAAAGATGTCGTGCATGATTGGATTGTTTTCCATTGTATCTAATATTTCATGTTTTCTTCACTTCTTTTCATTTTTACGGTTTTTTTTATTAGTAAATGATCGGTTGACATTGATTATGTGTTCTGAAATCCAGAAGTTGGAATTCAAAATATTCGATGAACAATAGCTCAATATCATACGATAAATTTCGTTAAATAAGAATCTCCTATTCCGAAGTATAGTAGTCAAATTTTGAATGCCTTTGCCACTTTAGTGTCACTTGTTAGTATTGATTCATAAATATAAATATCTATCGAATTTGCTTTGTGTTCGAAGATTTATTTTCAATTTATTTCAATAATAAAAATCGAAAATATACATTTATTATCAAATGAGTTATGAAAGAACAATATAAAAAAAATTGCTATGAACATAAGTTTTAGTTACATAAGATGGTGGAAAAGAATTCAGCAACAACATTCTAGCGACTTTTGCTAGAGATACATATACCGTAAGTGAATACTACCTTGGTGTAATTTGAACATTGTCTTTACAGTCTCAATTGTTCTTTTTATCCCTTTAAATGAAGAAACGTACACTTTTTACCTCTCATTCTTTATCTTTTCTGGCTGCTGCATTAAAAGCACTATTCATTGTTTGTTATAGATGAGCACACCAATGAGAGTAATGACTTCTCAACATCATTTCATTAAGTGAAAATAATTCAATTACTTATTGATAAAAATAGTGTTTACCGTTTCTCACAAAATTGGTTAGCTGAAAAATTGAACATTTCATCTGCTTCTATATCCAATATTTTAAAACAAAACAGAAAAATAATTAAGTGGCTTTCAAATAAATCAAAAACAAAGTATTAAATAAAAGATCGAAAGTTTTCACATTGTAAAATTTGATAAATATATTTTTGATTGAATCATTGGAGAATGTTCATCAAATTCATATGTCAAGTCCAAAACAATAATACATAAGTTGTGAATTATAAAAAGAAGTTTTGCATTCTGTTAAAAAGTTTTTGGATTCTTCAATATTCGAGGAAAGAAAGATGAATACCACAGGCAATGATCATTGACTATTTCAAAACTAGTAAAGAAGCTACTGTTTTGAAAATTTGTTACATCTAGCAAATTATAGGATGCTTCCTTTAAATGAATATCTTTTGAAACTGAACATTTCAGAATTTCTAACGATGGTCAGTTGGAAGAGATTTCCTGTAGTTCATTTTCTTCAACTTTAAGTTTATTAATGTATAAAAAAAAAATACTTTCGTATTTATAAAATACAAATTTTAAATACAGATTTTATAACACTTTTCATAGAAGGAAATCTAGTGGACATATGTGCTGATGCATCAACAATAGTGGAAATCTTGAACATTGCTTCAATAAGTAAAACTATGGTAAGAAAAAGACTGATTGTGCACTTACAGAGATAAGACTAAAAATACTTACATTAACAGAAACAAGACAATATTTATTTTTTGTTTGAAATTCTAGAGAAGTCACGATTATATCAATATTTCATATTCAAAACTGATCAGCATTCATAATTTTCGCAATAAAAATAGGCAGCTTTAGAACATTTTGTAAAGCAAATTATATATTATATATTGCTCATAATCTTTCAATTCGAATGCATTAAAATAAGTAAGATGACAAAATAGGACAAGAAATTTACTTACTGAAGAACTAGTACAGAATTTGGTACACCGACAGTTTTTGTTCTTTGTTTGAAAAAATTTACTTCATCTCTCTCAAGTCGATATATTATGATAAGCATGCCTGAGAAGTCTTGATGGTGTTAACAGTGGAGAATGAACTTATAACTTGTAACAAATGCAAAAATGCAGCAAAATTTAACACACATGAGCGCTTTTGCTTATATATGAACGTGAAAATTTTTCACACTATCCTCTAAGTTTAAAATTAGATAAAATGAACTCAATATTCTTTCAGCTTAAAATTAGGTAAAATATTATGCTTTTTTGGTCGAGAGTAGCTGATAAACTTAAATTTGATAACGATCAGAATGTTGCAAAATAAGCACGATATGTGAGCATGCAGCTGTATGAATTCTTACGACATAAATGTTGTTTTAAAATTATTCTAAGATTCAGTCAACATACAATTGGCAGCAATTAATCTCGCCACTAATATAACTTTTAAAATCTTTTCTTCATTGACAATGATTAATTTTTATATCTGAAAACAAAAAAAAATAAGTATCAAATAAGAGATTAGATGTAAATTTGAAGTAGAATCATATTATTCTTGTCGATAATATTCGAAAATCACCGAATTATACAACACTCTCTGAATTAGTTCAAAGTTTGCACCTGAAAAAAAAACAGAAAATTAAGAAACCAACAATTCATGTTTATGATGTACATTGTCTGTTATTCTATTATGTCTCTATCGCGTTGAAAAAGAAAAATATCATTTTGGATGGTTGTAAAACATGGACTTTTCATCTGATTGGCTTATAACTTCTATATGAAATGAGCCTATTGACTTTGGCTCACATGTTTGGCTCACTTCTGTGGACCTGTCAGAGAGTGGTCATTAGAAGTTAGTGAATCAAACTCGAGTCCACAGTCCATATTTCACCTTTTATTGACCGATCATGTAAAAGAACTTTTGAAAGATGTCGTATGCGATTGAATTTATTTTCACATAATTTAATAGTTATTGTTTTTCTCGATTCTTTTCATTCATACCACCTATAAAAGCCTAAGAAAAAACACAAATAAATAATACAAATGTTCCTTCAATATTTTATTCAAAAACAGCAACTGATCTGTTCCTAATTTACATCGATTTTGCAAAATTTCTTCTAGATTTTTGTCTCTTATCTCTCAAAATAATAATGACATCCAGGTATTATGATAGTATTTTAGTTATATTTTCATATCTAATTCCTCTTCTTTTTCACATCACCAGATCCCTCGCGAAGGTCCCAGGATTGGGGGGGTGTAATGGGTCCTGAGGCAGCTAAGCTTGAGCGAAGCAAAATTTTTTCAGTGGCGTAGCCAAGGGGAAAGAGGATCGGTCCCCTTCCAAGAAAAATTTCCTGGTGGGTTACAGAGTTAAATTTTCGCTTCGCGAAAATTTTTTATCATGATGGTCCCCCTTGGAACCCTGGTTTCTCCTCTTAGAAAACTTCTGGCTATGCGCCTGATTTTTTTTCGTATTAGATCTGATATTAATGTTTCTCTTGAAACCTAAAATGTAACAATTTCTCGCAAAGCGAAAACTTTTTGCAACCTTCTTAAAAAATTCGACTTTCTCGGGCAAATTTTCAAGAAGACAAATCATATCCAATGTAAGAAAATTTCTCAACAATTCGGCCGGCGAAGGCGGCCACGCTGGTGACGATTGTTCTCGATTAGGTCTTTCAAAGAGAAAACCGACTAAAGTTGGAAGTTTTTCTAAGTTACCTGTGGTTACGCAACTGTTATTTTTCGCGAAGCGAAAACTTTTCTCAGACTTATGAAAAATTCTTCTTTTGCTTATTTTTTTCGAAAGGAAAAAGTGTTGCGATAAGTCGTAACAATTTTGCCGCAGAGGACGGCCACCTAGTGATTATTGCTTGAAAATGAAGCTGCCCACAAGGTAGAAAACCGTAAAATTGTCATAAAAATAGAAAAATCATAGACACTTTTAGGCCGATACATTCATATGGTTATTTCTTCGCGAAGCGACAAATTTTAACATCTCAGAATTTTCTAGAAAAACCATCGTTTTACACTGGGTTTCGAGGAAAAAAAATCATCTGGTTTCTTCAACTTGCCATAGAACGTCATGTTTTTCACCGATATCCCAACTATAGTTTACAATTATTCGGTAAAGATCATCCCCTAACTCCCCTCTCTACTCAGAATCCTTTTGGAAGATGTCTGAAAAACCTCTAACAGCGAGAATACTTTAAAAGTTCAAAAAAATTCATCCACTTTGCTGGCTAATAATAAATAATTTTCAATTATTGGGGGGTGTACACCTCCCCCCTCACTTTCGTGGGTGCTGCATATCACTAATAAAAACAAAATAATTTTCAATTTATTTAACTAAGCTTGATCGTCTGGTGACAATATTGAACAATGGAGATTCATTAGCAGTAAAAACATCAGATGCTACATAAATTGGTCAAGCCCTTAGTACACATCCAGAAGAAGTCGAACTTATTCTTAATAAACTAAATGAAAAAGAAAGAATTATTTTATATATAAAAAAAAAATTATTTTTATTTAAGCTTAAAAAACATGTTATTTATTCATCATAGGATGTTCGTGTTCCATGTGGTTTAGCTATTGAACTTATCAGTAAAAATACATTAAATGAATTTCCTAATATAAATTTAATATTTTTTTAATTTAAAAAATAAAATCATTTATCATAGTTTTATTCAATCAAAATTCAGGATATGGAGGATTGAAGTTGAATATATTTGATTTTAATAATGTTATTGATAATAATTCAGCACGATATCTTGGTGTACATAAAATTGAAGAAATCAGAGATTATGGTTTGTATAGATATTTTGAATTTAGTTTTATGAATTGATTTTGATTTCTTAGATGGCAATGTATCAGTACAAAAAAAAATTTATTCGGAAAGAATTTAATTTTGGTTTATAAGAACGTTTAACTGGTACAAATATACTAGTAGAAGAAAGTGATTTTAAAATTGAATCACTTAATATCATTACTGCAAAGATCAAATGTGTATGTTAAAGTTATATTATTCTTTTCTTTTTAATATTAATTTTGTTTGCTTATAAATAAATGTTCCATCCACTGATTTACAACAATTTGTATTTGGTGAACAATATTCATTTACTAGCGTAAGCCCGTACGTACTGCACAGCTGTTTTCTCCTTTAACATATGACGTCAAAGCTTTAACCTTTCAAGCAGTAAGAGCCATATAGACACTCCACATTGTGTATATAGATAGCCTACAGCCTCATACTCTTATATGACACATTTTTATACTTCATTAGCTTTTGACCTTATAGCCTTATATCCTCTTGTAGCTCTTATAGCATTATCCACTTATTGTCTTACTCCCTTCAGGGCCTATGGGTACCTCCATATAATAGCTCTTGAGAGACTATGGTATACTTCCATAGGATGGTCCTTGAGGATCTATAGGTTTCTCAGTACAATGACTCTTGAAGACCTATGGGTATCCCTATAGGATAGCCCTCAAAGACCTATGGATTCCCCCATATAATAGCCTTTGAGGACCTATTGGTACCCTTACAGGATAGCTCTTGAGGACCTATGAGTATCCCTACATAATAGTTCTCGAGAACCTATGGGTACTCCCATACACTCTAAAAAAGTCCGTTCTCTAGAAAATCCAAAACCGTTCGGGAATCCATTCGAAAACCCTCAGAGGTTTCCAAAACGGTTTCCGGTCTCCTGGAGAGTTTACGAAAACACTTTCTTGGTTTCCGAAGGCTCGGAAACCGATCGGTTTTAGAAAATACAGATTTGGACACTCTAAACGTATTCTCGGATACCCTTATGGTATATTCAAAATTCTAATTGGTATTTTCGGAAACCGAAAAGGTATCTTAGGAAACGCATATAGCCGAAAAAGTTCATTTGGTATCCGAAAATACCTTTTTGGTTTCCGAACTTTCTGAATCTCAAAAAGGTATAATAGGAAACCTAAATCGGTTTCCGAATTGTTTTTAACCCTGGGAACTTGAGAGTGTGGGTGTGAGTGTGGGTGAGTTAGGAGAACACTCACACCAACACCCACCTCACACCCACACCCACCTCACACCCACACTCAAAAAACTTTAAGAGATATTCTTTCTGTATGATCTGATAGAAAAGAAAATGCTCGATTTTCCTATGTATACATGTACCAAACCCGAACATGAGTTCGAGTTCAAAGGCTCGAGTTCGAGTCGAGTTCGAGTTCAGAGGATCGAGTTTGGACCGAGCTCGGTCGAGTTCAACGATGATTAAGTAAAGAACCATTTTTCTATGAATGAAGTATCGCAACTGAGTATCTGATGACCGACTATATGAGTAGAGGTTTGTTAGAAGTGTGTCAAATCGTCAGATTATGCAATTGACACTTCAGAAAAAGGGAACCTAATTTTGTTACTCTGAAAATCAGTGTTGGATCCATATCGCTTCTTCCAATTTTATTGTATTTATCCCTACAACTAACTTTTCTCGCTCTTCGGATCCGCCCAAGTTGGAATGCAACGGTGACAATAACCGTAGATCTGGTTACCGATTCAAGTGTGGTAATGGTAGCTAGGGGTGGCACTTTAAACTTAAAGTTAAAGTAAAACGCTTTAAAACTTTAAAACTTTATTAAAGTGAACACTTTAGAACTTTAAACTTTAATTAAAGTTTAAAGTAACACACTCTAAACTTTAATTAAAGCTTAAAGCAAAACACTTTAAACTTTAACACATTCGACCCGATTCAGTTTTCGTAAATTTTTTTCAGATTGTGCATTTTCGTGAACAATCATCTTCTAATAAATGCACTTAATGACCTTTTGGCTATATTCTACTGGTTATTTGTCGTTCTCTTGCTTATACCACTACACAATGAGTCATTTTGTACTGACCAAATGAATAATCGCTCAAGTCAGTTTTTCGTTCTTTTGT
>CAJNOL010005977.1:0-10289 GCA_905250125.1 Rotaria sordida | reverse complement strand
GAATTATTCATTTATCATCTGTTCGTAGATAACAAAATCAACTTCAAATCTTTCGTTCGAACCGAGCAGACAATTTGAATACAATACTGGTTTGAATTATTCATTTATCGCCTGTTCCTAGATAACAAAATCAACGTCAAATCTTTCATTCCAATTCGACAAAGTATTTGAATAGAATGTTCATTTGAATTATTCATCTGTTGTCTGTTCTCTAGATAACGAAGGCAGCTTCACGTCTATGGTTCGAATGCAGCAGAATATTTGAATACAGTGCTGGTTTGAATTACTCATTTATTTTCTGTTCGTAGATGCCAAAAATTAACTCCACGGTTTTGATTCAAATTGGACGAAGTATTTGATTAGAATCTTGATTTGAATAATTCATCGGTTGTCTGTTCGTAGATAACACAATTAACTTCAAATCTTCGGTTTGAATGGAACCAAGTATTCCAAAAGAAAGTTGGTTTCAATTATTCATTTATTGTCTGTTGGTAGATAACAAAATCAATTTCAAATCTTTGATTTCAATCAAGCAGAATATTTGAATACAATGCTGGTTTGAATTATTCATTTATGATCTGTTCGTAGATAAGAAAATCAACTTCAAATCTTTGATTTAAGTTGGGCAAAGTATTTGAATAAAATCTTTTTCTCAATTATTCATCTGTTGTGTGTTCGTAGATAAGAAAATTAAATTGAAATCTTTGATTGAAATTTGGCAACGTATTTAAATAGAATGTTCCTTTGAACTATTCATCTATTGGCTGTTCCGTAGATGACAAAACTAACTTCAAATCTTTCGTTTGAATTGAAGAAAATATTTGAATAGAATGTTGATTTGAATTGTTCATTTATCGTCTGTTCGTAGATAACTAAATCAACTTCACTTCTTTGATTCGAATTGAGCAGAATATTTAAATAGAATGTTGGTGCGAATTATTTATTTATTATCTGTTCGTAGATAACAAAATCAACTTCAAATGTTTCGTTCGCATCGAGCAGTATATTTGAATTGAATGTTCGTTTGAATTATTCATTTATCATCTGTTCGTAAACAATAAAATTAAACTCAAGTCTTTGATTCAAATTCGACAAAGTATTTAAATAGAATGTTCCTTTGCATTATTCATCTGTTGTCTGTTCGTAGATAACAGAATTAACTTCCAATTTTTCGTTCGAATTGAACAAAGTATTTGAATAGAATGTTGATTCGAACTATTTATTTATCGTGTGCTCGTAGATAATTAAATGGACCTCAAATCTTTGGTTCGAATCGAGGGGAATATTTGAATAGAATGCTGGTTTGAATTATTCATTTATCATCTGTTGGTAGATAACAAAATCAACCTGAAATTTTCCATTCCAATTGCACAAAGTATTTGAATATAATGTTCCTTTCAATTATTCATCTGTTGGCTCTTGATAGATAACAAAATTAACTTCAAATTTTTCGTTCAAATCGAACAAAGTATTTGAATAGAATGTTGATTTAAACTATGCATTTATTGTCGGTTCGTAGATAACAAAATCAGCTTCAAATCTTTCGTTCGAATCGAGCTGAATATGTGAATAGAATGCTGGTTTGAATTATTCATTTATCATCTGTTCGTAGATAACAAAGTCAACCTCAAATCCTTGATTCAAATTAAACAAAGTATTTGAATAGAATGCTGGTTTCAATTATTCATTTATCATCTGTTCCTAGATAACAATATTAACGTGAAATCTTCGATTCAAAGTGGATACAGTATTTCCATAGAATGTTCCTTTGAATTATTGATCTGTTGCCTGTTCATAGATAACAACATTAATTGCAAATTTTTGTTTCGAATTGAACAAAGTATTTGAATACAACATTGATTTAAATTAATGATTTATTGTCTGTTCGCAGATAACAAAATCAACTTCAAATCTTTGGTTCGCATCAAGCAGAATATTTGAATAGAATGTTGGTTTCAATTACTCATTTATTCCCTGTTCGTAGATAACAAAATCAACTTCAAATCTTTGGTTCGAATCGAGCAGAATTTTTGAATAGAATGCTGGTTTGAATTATTCATTTATCATCTCTTCGTAGATAACTAAATCAGCTTCAAATCTTGGGTTCGAGTTGAGGAGAATATTTGCATAGAGTGTTCATTTGAATTATTCACCTGTTATCTGTTAGTAGATAACAAAATTAACTTCAAATTTATGGTTCGAATTCAAACAAAGTATTTGAATAAAATGCTGGTTTGAATTGTTCATTTATTGTCTGTTCCTAGATAAGAAAATCAACTGCAAATATTTGGTTCGAATCAAGCAGAATTTTTGAATGGAAGGTTGGTTTCAATTATTCATTTATTGTCTTTTCGTAGATAACAAAATCAACTTCAAATCTTTGGTTTGAATCGAATGAAGTATTTTAATAGGATGTTGTTTTGAATTATTCATTTATTGTCTGTTCGTAGATGACAAAATCAGCTTCAAATCTTTGTTTCGAATCGAGCAGAATATTTGTATAGAATGTTGGTTTGAATTACACATTTATTGTTTGTCCTTAAATAAAAAAATCAACTTCAGATCTTTGGTTCAAATCGAGCAGAATATTTGAATAGAATGCTGGTTTGAATTATTCAGGTATCATGTGTTCGTAGATAACACAATCAACGTCAAATCGTCGATTGAAATCGGACAAAGTATTTGAATAGAATGTTCCTTTGAGTTATTCATCTGTTGTCTGTTCGTAGATAACAAAATGAAGTTGAAAGCTTTGGTCTGAATTGAACAAAGTATTTCAACAGAATGCTGGTTTGAATTATTCATTTATTGTCTGTTCGTAGATAATAAAATCAACTTCAAATCTTTGGTTCGAATCGAGCGGAATATTTGAATAGAATACTGGTTTGAATTATCCATTTATCATCTGTTGGTAGATAACAAAATCAACCTGAAATCTTTGATCCAAATTGGACAAAGTATTTGAATAGAATGTTCGTTTGAATTATTCATCTGTTGTCTGCTCGTAGATAAGAAAATGAAGTTCAAATGTTTGATTGAAATTGGGCAAAGCATTTGAGAAGAATGTTCGTTTGGATTATTCATCTGTTGTCTGCCCGTAGATAACAAAATTAACTTTAAATTGTTGGTTTGAATTGAACAAAGTATTTGAATAGAATGTTGGTTTGAATTATTCATCTGTTGTCGGTTTGTAGATAACAAAATCAACTCCAAGTGTTTGGTTTGAATGGAGCAAAATTTTTGCATAGAAGTTTTGTTCCAGGTATATATTTATCGTGTATTCATCGATGATACTGCGAACTGGATACGTGTTCTGTAAAATGTGGGCAAAATGTGAATAGAATTTTGTTAGGATGTATTCATTGTGTCGGTTGTTGATCAATGATATGATGAACTGGTCATATATTTTCTACACTGAGGAAACTATTTGAATAGAACTTTCCTGTTACTTATCTGTTTGCCATATATTTATCGATGATATCCCAAACCTGAAATTTTTCCGCTGATGTTCCCATATATTTTGAATAAAGCCTTGCTATGAAGCATTCATTTGTTATGTATTCGTCAGTCATATCATGAGCCGGATATATTATCTCGACGGTGACGATATTATTTGGGTAGAATATTGGTATGAATTATTCCTTTGAAATACCTTCATTGATCATTTGATGAAGTGGACACGTGTTCTCTGTAGTGAAGCAATTATTTGAATAGAACGTTGGTATGAAATATTCAATTGTGATCTATCAGTGGATCGGATGACAAACTTCGAATTTTCACATTGACATGTGGAAAATATTTGAGTATTTTCTTCGTTAGAATTGTTCAGACACCGTGTGATCTTCAATCATCTTGGGAACATCAGCCTGTTTCTTCGAAACTAGTACAGTATATAAATGGAATCTTTGTTTGAAATCTACGTTTGTAACGTGCTTGTCTATTGTATAATCAATTCCAAATCTTTGCTTCAAAGTTATCAAAATATTTAAATAGAATGTTAGTTTAAATTATTCCTTTGTCGCGTAATCTTTGATCATGTAATTAACCCCAAATCTTTGCTTGGAGTCAAGCAAAACGTTTGAATAGAATGTTAATATGAAGTATTCATTTTGTCATGTATTTGTCGATAATGAAATCAACTCGAAATCTTCCTTTCGAATTGAGCAAAATGTTTGAATGAGCGTTCCTTTGACTTATTCATTTGTTACTTGATCGTCGATAATAAAATCAACTCCAAATCTTTGTTTTGAATTGAGCAAAATGTTTGAATAGAATGTTAGTTTGAATTATTCATTTGTTAGATGGCGGTCGATAATGAAATCAACTCTAAATCTTTGCTTCGAATTGAGCAAAATATTTGAATAGAATGTTCATTTGAATTATGCATTTGTTCGGCGACCGTTGATAATGAAATGAACTCCAAATCTTTGTTTTGAATTAAGCAGAAGATTTGAATATAATCGTTGTTTGTATTATTCATTTCTCGTGTGATCTTCGATTGTATAACTGACTCCGAAAAATCTTTTTCAAGTTAGCAACATATTTGACTAGGCTCTTTCTGTGTCGTTCGGAAATAATGTCGTAACTTTTTTGTTTGTTTTGGACTCTCCCCACTCTCTCATCTTTCGTCATGAGTGTAAAAAGGGTCTAAGAGGAAAATAGTGAACTCTGAAATCCACAGAGCGAAGTGACTACACTTGAGTGCACTTGACTCTGAAAGATTCTATGGAACTAAAAGACTTCTGGATTACCTGAAGTCTGAAAGTATTAAAGCGTTTTTCTGCTTGTAAAGCGCTAATGAGAAAGAAAATTGTTATATGCTGAATCAAGTTGAGTTTATAAACGATGAAAATGATCAGTTTCTGCTTTATTTAGGTGTTAAAAAATGTTGCTTCATAAACATTCATTATCCTGTAGATCCATATAGAAAAGAAAAATACGTATGTACCTACTACAAAAAAATGGAAAAAAGACGGTAATGTGTAAAGAAAGCGAGCAATAGAAAACAACGATATCGAATAAAAATAAATGATGAATATTTTATAAACTGTTCCTCCCCTAGAGAATTAAGAGATCTGGATCTTTTATTGAATCTGAGTGCACAAAATTTTCAAGAGGAGATGGTCGTCTAACTCTGCTTTTATCCTAAGTTCTCTAGAAAAAAAAGTTTCAGGTATCAAATGTAACTGTTCGATTACTCTTATTGTGTGTTTATTCTATTGTATTCATATAATGATAATTGAAATAGTAACCGTTATCAAGAAACAGGAGACCGATCTATTACTGATTTCTTGATTTAAAAAATATGAGGAAAACTTCGAGTTCCACGCTCGATTCAACTCTTGCATTCTCTTAGATTATCGAGTAAAAGAGCACAAGAAAGAACAAATCAATTGTATCACTAACTCTTTTTTCAATTGTCGAGTTAGGTTTATACAGAAGTTTTTTTTTTTAAACATGGCAAGTGCAGATGTGAGGAATTGAGACTTTTCGATATCGTTCTTGCCGAAGTAGGACAAGAGTCGTACGCATGATCAGTTACAATCCCGTACACTTCAAATGATGACAAATCCTTGATTGTATTGTTGGTGTTCTGAAGTTTCTGCATAATAACATATTTCTCTTCGTCATAATCTATAGTTGAGTCGTTCGATTCTTCATAGGCTCACGACAGCCACTCAAGGATAGTAAATGCGACTCGTCGTATTTATGTAGAGCCCAGCGGTTCTGGTTCCTAAGAACGAAAAAAAACGGTTCCATTTTCGGTTCCTAAAAATTGTTTGGAACCGCTGTTTAATAATAATATATGAAAAAAATTATTTTTTTTAAATAGAATTACATCTTTCATTTTTCAAAAATGTTTATGTAATTTATTTCCTTGAAAAATCAATTTTTTCAAAAAATAAAGCAAAAATGAAACTATGAAAATCATTATAATACAATACGTTCACAAAATATATTCATCAGTTAATTAATTAATACAAAAATTAGTCGTTTTCTTTATCTTGCACATCGTCATCCCAAATAACTATATCATCTTCTTCATCTTTTTTCAATTTCTTTGCTGTTGTTGAAGTTCTAAATTGTTTTTGATTTTGTAATGACACATCAGTAGATTTTTTATCAGGATCAGTTATTTTTCTTTTCGTATCAGTTGCAGTAGCTTCAATAACACATTTTTTATCAAATGCTTTTAATAACATTGGATTTTTTTTCAAAAATAATAATTTGTTTATTTTTTCTGCACCAAGACTGGTACGTTTATCTGAAACTGTGTATTTTGATGACGAAAAAAGTCTTTCAACCGTTGTGTTTGATGCTGGTGCTGCATAATAATCTCGTACAATCGAAAATAATGTTGGAAATTTTGATTTCTGTGTTAACCAGAACAACAAAATATCATCAGCTTCATTTATTTGAACGTTCAAATGCATGTATTCATCTAATTCTTGATATGGATTTAATGATAGTTTTAAATCATTCTTTGGCAAGTCGAAACATTTTGATAAAACACTTGTTGATGATGCTGACTGAGTATCAAGTTCAATTGTAGTAACTGTTGTTGTAGTCGTTGTACAATAGGTCGTTGGTGTTGATGGTTGTCGTTTAATAATTTCATTTTTCACTAAATTAATAGCTTTATCTTGAAGATTAGGATTAACATCAAAATTTTTAAAAGACGGATGCAATAGGGTGGTAATGTAATGTATATCTTGGAGCACCCAAACATCTTGAAAACGAGTACCTAAACAGAAAAAGAAGCTTTAGATATTGAACTATTTCTAATTATAAGTAGTGCGAAATTCTTTACTATTGTAATATATCCTAAAAAAATATTTTAGTTTCTCAACGAGTAACGAATATTTGTCATTTATTCTACTGTATGAAGAAATAGTTTTGCAAATTTTTAATAATATTTTCTTTTCTTGAGCAACTAAAAGTAATTCTTTATTTTTTTTTGTTATTATATTACTTATAAAAGTTTTAATTTGATGAATTCCATCATGATCATCTGGATGTATTTTACATTGATTTATTAAATACTGCCTTAATGGCAACACCTTATAAATTGTTGGTTTTTTATCACAACTAAGTTCTTCAATTACTTCTTCAAATGGAGCTAAAAATGAACAAACATATTCAAGTAAATCTTTATCTATTAGCGTATAATCGTCCAGAAACGTTCTATCTAAAATATCAGCTAAATCATCAAAAACTGTTAAAAACACATTCATTGTATGAGAAGCACCGGTAAACCTAGTATCAGAGTAAGATTGAAGTTTACGTGGTAATTTTGATTGTTTGTGTATTCTTCTCATATGAGATACGATTTTTCGTATATAATCGAACATTTCCTGAACTAAATCACAATTAACTGGAATTTTTTCTACAGTATCCGAAGTAAAGCAGTGCTCTAATTGCTTGTTCATATAATGAATTGAACAACCGATTCTGGTGCATGATTCTTTAAAACAAGATTTCATTTTATTTTCATTGTCTGTCACCACGAATTTATTGTTGTCCAATATTAAATCATATTCCAATAATTTAGCATCAACAAATTGTCGTATTTGATTTGCATTTTGATTATCTCGATCATATGGATAACAACCCAAAATAAAAACGTACAGTTGAAGTTCTTCATTCAAGAAATGAAGAGAAATACCACAAAAACTCACACCTAAAAAGTATGTAGAATTAATTATACTTCTTTCATTTTGGATGTGTTAGTCTTTATATAACAGTTAATTTGCAGTCAAAATCATATTCTTACCAGAATGTGATTCCGTCCAAAAGTCCACCACAATAGTATAGGATTTAATATTCTGACAAAGAGCTTTTAATTGAGATTTTCTGCTAATGAATAACCGGTCTAAATTTCGACTTACCTAGAAAAAAATAAGTATAAATGAGGTAGCTTTTGTTTGAAAAGAGGAATGTCTGTACTCTTTTTATAATTTAGAAGAGTATTTACTTACAGTTGTTGGATGTCGTAATAAATTGGAAACATCAATATTCTGTGAATTTAACAGTTGTCCAGCATCAAATATAGTTTGTGTAAAATTGATAAAACCATCACCTGCAATAAGTTCAAATGCACGATTATCCATAGCAACTAGTTCAACAGTTGCATTCAAAACTTTGTTTTTAGATCTTGGTGGAATAGATCTAGTTTTACGGAAAGCAAAATATTCATTAATACTTAAACTTTTATTATTATTATTTTTTGAATTCGATTCACATGATCGAAGGTGCTTCTTCATACTGCTTGTACCATCAATTGATTTGTGATGTAGAATATCTTTACATGTATCACAAGACACAAAATTTTGCTTTTTATTATCAACATAAATATGACTAAATTTTTGCCAAACTATTGATGATGCTGTTGTTGGTTTAACAAATATTACACTTATATCATCATTTTTAATTAGTTCCGGAATATCTTCTTTTTTTAATAAACCATCGAGCATGTTTACAATAGTACGTTTTTTTCTTCAATACTGGTGTATTAAAATGTGAAAAGATCAAATGTTAAAAAAAACATTTATTCTTATTCATGTTTATCATAGAAGATTATTCTTTGTTTATCTGTTTATGGTATAGGCGAGAATTTAAAGTGATAGTTGGACGAAAAATTTACTAGAGTAATAGAAGTTAGAAAAATTACAAAACATAGATGACTCTAGTTATCAGTAAAAAATTACGGTTTCAGCGGTTCCGATTCCAACCTCTTTTTTTTTCACGGTTTCGGTTCGGTTCCGGGTAGCAGAGTCTTAAAAATTCGGTTCTCGGTTCCGTTTTCTTTGGAACCGCTGGGCTCTATATTTATGTCATCAATATCCTTTGTTACGAATAATCACTGTCTTCTTTTCTTGTCGTCTTTTTGCACAGAGAAAAGATGATTTTTTTTCTCTACCCTAAAGATGTGTGGAATCAGTTTCGAACCTAATCCAGAGTTGAAACTAAACCAACAAACCAGAACCAGACCGACTGGTTATCGATCCACTCAGACTTTTCAAGCCGTCAACTTTTTTTATCGAATGAACCACGCTTTATCTGACTGCCTGATACTTGGGACGACTGATGGTCTTTACTTCATGTTTTATTAAAACAGAACAACAGAAAAACACCTTTTGCATTTTGTTGAACTGTGTACTCAATGCTCGCCTCACACGAATGTTTAAATAACTAGGTCCAGAAAATCTTGAAGACAGGAATTGTAACTTTAAAGTCGAAATTTTCAGCTCCTCTTCTCTCTTCTAGCAGTAGTGATTGCCTTGCAAAAAATGTTAAGCCTTTGCATTACTCTAAATAAGTATTTTACGAATTTTAGCCACGAACTTCTACAACTCTTGCTGATGGTCAGCTAGAAAATTGCCTAAGAAACTAAGATTTTGAACCTCCTGCAGTTGCATAAATCTAAAAGTCTTGAAGAAGTTCTTTTCTCGTCGCTAGGTACCAATATATATCAGATGAGATAGATTAACATACGTTTATTTTCCTAGAAACATAAAGAGCTATATAAATTTCAAACTACATCTGCACCAAATGCTGGCGTGAGAAATTTTTTCACAAAATACAACACTTTGTAACTGACATTAAATCGACTGACTCTTTGCCGTTTCAACTCTAAAATTGAGCTGGTTGGTCCGATTAGAAAACTTTCAGCCAGTCCCAACTCTCCTAGTCCTGCTCTCATAGGATTGGAAATGGAAACAACTTTTTTAGACGTTCGTGTGACCATACTAACAATGGAACTGTTTGTACTGTTAGTTGATTTGCTTAACTATATTCGAGTCAAATTAAAGGTCTCATTGCCAAACTAACAAATTTAATATATGACGTGCTGATGGCGTACCTGAACAGAGATATTCAATTTTTAAGTTATGCACGGTCTGTTACCGAGCCAAAGGTTAAAGATCAATTATTAATGATAAAAACCAGTGACTGATGAATGGCTCAAGCTCAAACTATTCAACTCTTCATACAACAATCCATTGAACGAATGAATCCTCGGCTATCCAAACACCCAAGAGTAAGAAGCAGATCTCATGTACGGAGCTACAGAACAGAATATACCGAGCTGAAAGACCGAGACAACGATATATTACTCTATCCAGACCCCGTATAAACTGCACGATTGCATTTTTTAAGACTATCGTTTAACAGTCATGTACTTAGATATGCTGTCTTTCCTTTCCTGTAACATATTATGCTCTCTCTATTGTCCATCTTTTATGTGATATATTGTTGTGTCGTTCTTTCAGCTCGGTATATTATGTTGT
>CAJNOL010005976.1:0-10290 GCA_905250125.1 Rotaria sordida | reverse complement strand
GAAAATAGCTAAAGAAAAAAGAGACACCAAACAGTACGTCTAACAAGATATTGCTTATTGGATTGTTGTAATAGAATTGAGAATGAAGTCGAACGAAAAAATGCAAAAAAGGAAATCATATTGTATGTTGATCAGTGAATAGGACTGGGAAAATTAAAAAACTAATGGATCGAAAAAAAACGGAACAAAGTAAAAAATGTATTCTAAGCTACTACATGAAGGTTTCTAATTAAGTTAAGATACTGGCTGAAGAAAAAAAGACGAGAGGAAATAAATCGAAATACATACCAGTTAAGGTATGATATTGATGAAATTGAAAAACTAATCACAGGAAATAAATACGAAAATAATCTAAGTTGGAAAATATATAAATCGATGGGCTGTTCTAATATTAGTGAGAAAAGAATTGAAGACAAAGAGACCAAAACAAGGAAACTAAATTGCTTATTGTTCAACGAATATCACAGATGAAATTGAAAACTGCTGCAAAAAAAAACCTAGACATAAAGCTGGGAATCGAAATGTATACCCATTCAATAGCTATTATTTATTTAATTGAGAAACTAATCAAAGAAAAAATAGATACCTAAAAGCACGTGTGACAAGGTATTGCGTAATGGATTGTTGTAATAAAATTAAGAGAGAAATCGAGCGAAAAAAAAACAAAGAAGCAAATAATATTCAATGTTGATCACTGAATAGGACTGGTAAAACTGAAAGCTGATCCAACGAAAAAAAAAGCGGAAAAGAAGATAATCAAAATATATACTAATTCAGTTGTCATTACTGCAGAAACTCGAAAACTAATCCAGGCGAAAAAAGACGAAAAGCACCCGGCTGTACCTGATATTAGTAATGGAATATTCTTGATGAAATTGAGAAAGTGAATGAACGAAAAACAAAACGACTTGTATTAAACCGAAATTTATATTAGGAAATGAACTCTGATTATGATAATCAGAAACTAATCGATCGAAAAGCAGACGAAAAGTGAAATATAGTCTGACACTAGTGAATGCATGCGTCTAGTTAAATTGAGATAGTAATGGGAGGAAAAAAAGAGGAAAAACCAATGAGAGACCGTATGGTTCAACAATAGAAGAGTTTGAAATTTTCATGAAATATGAGAAATGAAAAGTTACTGAGGAGGTGTTAGTTATGCAATGTATTGTTTTAAGAGTGGTGGATGCCGAACTGGGTGGTGATTGAAAAGAAATAGGAAACGGAAATGGATAAGTCGCTGAAAATATCGCTAAAAGAGGCTTGAAGATTGACTTGGATAAGTGAGCAAAGAAAAAATGGAAAAGTGATTGGTCGGGTAGCACGTTTGTCAGTGGAAGATCTTGTTTGAATAAGATGGCTTATTGAAAGAAGAAAGAAGAGTAGGAAGGACACAACAACAGAAATTCTTTTTAGGTCTTCGTGTAAGGTAATCGAAATGATTATTGTATTTATCGGATTTGACGAGTAAAAAGACGATTTATTTTAGTTGAGTTTCATATCTTTGTATTTGACTATGTTTTTTTAGTAAAGGAAAAATAATCAATAGAGATAAATAAAAATTCAAGAAAAGTAAGGTATCACATTTTGAGAAAGTTTTGTTCGAGAAAATTCATGAATGAAAAGATTTTTGGACGATTCGAATTAATTATTGAGATAAATATAGATTACAATCTTCGTTTTCGTTTTGGTCTTGAAATGAAATTCGAATTAGTTAGATTATTGAGTGGAATGGAATTTGTAGGTGTAAACTGATTATCATTTGTTTCAGCATTAGTCAAACATGTGAAATTCTGATTATCCGATATTGAGTTCTTTTTTTGTTTTTTTCGTTGTGAGTTGAAGTCGGATGATGATGTGTCTTCGATGTTGTTACTAATTCTATATAGAACAAAATTGTAAATATTGTGAAGTAGATCAATGAGAGAAGTAGAGCTTACTCAATTGTATCAACCGGTGCATTTGAAATGAAATTATGATTATCATTTGAAGATTTCGTTTCTGATAATTGACTCAAAACAAGAGAATTACCTTGGACTGAAGAATCACTTGGTGAATTTTTTGCAAATTGTGATTGTCGTTCGGATTCATCTGTAAACGTTGTTGAATCATTTGATGGAGAATTCGGTATTATTTGATGTTGCTGTTGCAAATGTTTTTGCTCAGCATAAATGTCTATATTTTTTTCTTTGATCAAGATACGAACAGAATTAGTTAAATATCTTGTTTCAGCGTGCAATGCTGCATAAAGAAGTCGAATTGTTCGACTTTTTTTATCAAATGTTAATTCAAATATTGTGTACATGGCAATTAGAAGTGCAATTGCATCATCGGGTGAATTTGTTGAAAGAATAGAATTGAAATCCACATAAACATGAATAACGTCATTAATACAAACTAATGTTGGATATGGTGTTGGTGGTTCCTACACAAATATCTGTTTTTAAAATTTCCAAAATTGGAAAAAAATACTACAACAATCTACAATTTCATATTATGATAAAGATGTTTATTGAGTGTTCGATATTTCAATATAGCAGTGTGTTCGTTTTACAATTGTAGGTAAATCATTTAGGTACGATTTGCTAATATGAGTGGTATGAATGGATAAAGACTACATGTTGAATTAAGGACAAATGAATCATGAAAATTATAGGATTGGATAAAATGAACACCTATTACAATTGTCGTAAGTTGGAATTCCATCTATGCACTTTTCTTTTATGAATCATTCATTCATTGGTATTCATTAGCATAGACTAATCTTAGATCTTCTGGTACTCGAACTTTTAATATAAATGACTCAGTTATCAATCTTAGATATTATAGCAAAAAAAACTTACATTATCACAAAATATATGTTGAATTGTTTCACCAAATTCCCTACATAAGATTTTCATCAATCGAATTGGAGGTGAATCTAAAATCAAATATAAATCTTTCAACTATATATTAATCTGTTTATGTACCTGTAATAAATGCTGGTGTTGGAAGCATTTTGTTGAGTAATGCAGGTACTTGTCGTCGTACTGCTGCAGCTAAATCAATTTTCATCAATAGTTTGATCTCTTCAAACACCTGTTATAGAAATAAATTTATTTAGCACAATAAATTAATAAAAGACAAATTAATTTACCAGCAACGAACTTGAATAACCAGAAAAATCTTTGAGAATGTCTGCTGTTGATCGATTTCTTATGGAATGACGACGAAAATGAAGCGTTTCTTTCCATAATTTTAATTGAGTATGAACATCAATTTGAGATATATCTCGTAATTGATTTGCTTTTGTTTGAAAATCAAATGACATTTCGTCGTTATATGGTGTAATCATCATCTAGAAGAAAAAGATGAAGTAACAAAGAATATTTCGTTTTAATTTACTTGTTTATATCGATCTCTTTGTGCTGTTTCATCAAGTCTTCGTTTAACAGGACGTCCAGATCCTGGTCGTGAGTATTTTAAACGATAATCTTGAACAATAATATTATCTAAATTTTCAGTACGTTTACGTTTTAATTTTGTTTGTAATGCATCTTTCCATATTGTCTATGTGGAAGAAAAATAATCTCATTTATAGCTATTAAATGAACTTACGATATTTTCTTTTGTTAAAGGTAGTTTTAAAAACTTGACAATTGCATTACCAATTTTATCAAATTGTGTTAGTGATGGATAACTAATTGCAAAGCAAAAAAGTCAATGACTGAATCGAGAGTGAAACTCCATAATTATTGGAAAAGCTTTTGCTAGAAACTGATTTTTAGTCTTATATAGACTATTCTATTTAAGATTAGAATACGTACTAAAAATGAACGTAAGAACTTGTCCAATGGTTTCACTATAATACTTACTTTAACTATTAGTACAAATTATCTCCTCATATGCTTTGAAAACAAAATTTTCATGAAAACTTTTTTCTCATACATCTTAGAATATACATTGTCAACTACATAAAGTGTATATTTTGATAACCCACTCAGTGAAATAAAAGATAAAATCGTGGAGATTTCTACAGCAAAGAAAGATTAACATCATCAATAGAAGTACATGTTGTAAATTTTTGATAATTGTTCTTTCAAAAGTAATGCAAAAGACTAAGTTTTTGTATATTAAATAAAGAACAGCATGTACATCTTTTTTCTCAGTAGGTGCTTATGCAATTTGTTTTAAATTACAACTAACAAAAGTTTATATTTTTCGATGAGATCATAACTAATAGCATCAATAAGAATTTGACGATTTGTATAATGTGGACCAAATTTATGTAAAGCTCCATCTTCAATATCTTGAATCATAGCATTTGGTAATAATGGAATACTATATTCATCTGGAAAAGGTATATCAGTATTTGCACTATTATCACATTGATTATATGTTGAATTATTAGTAAATGATTTTGGTAAACAATCAGCTGATGATTCAGTAGCAAAAGTTGATGAATGAGAATTTGTTGTAACAATAGTTGATAGTTGAGAATTTGTTGTAATAACAGATGATGGTTGAGAATTTGTTGTAATAATAGATGATGAATCAGCACATTCAGTTAAAATATCATGATTTTGTTTAAATAATTTTTCTCGTTCTTCTAAAAAGATTAATTGTTGTTTAAATTTCGGTATTACTGTTGAAATTCTCTCGACATTGTTCATCATTTTGAGAGTCATACCATCAATATCATATTCTAAAAGATAAATAAAAATAGTTATATTTTGGTGAAATGATGATTTTAAAAATGTTTTTCTATATTTGAAACGATAACTTGACAAATCCAGAAAAATAAAATGAGTGCTTTTTCTATATCATGTAAATGAAAAAATAAAAAAAATAGAAAAAAACATACAGTAACACAGGAAAAATAATCATAGCTGTTTTAATCAAATATATAATACTTCAAAACAAATATCCAAAATAAAATCATATAACGTGATAGGTAATGAATCTTGATAATTTTCTTTTAATTATTCTCAAGGGGAAACCTCTAAAAGATTTTGTTCTTCTAGTCTACAAAGTAGAAATATTAAAACCTCTAATCAAAAGATGAAAATGGATACGAAATATAATCTTTTTGATATCCAATCTATCTGTACTACTGTTATAATCTAATACTTTATAACGAAATCTATAAGATAAATAAAATGGAGAAAGATTAATCGAATTTTAACGACGAAATTATAAGAAATTAAAATAAGATATGAATTTTGAAATATTATCTATTCCATACTCTCACTGATACGAAGTGAGACGGCCAGTAAATGAAACAAAACTTAAGTCCTTCACATGGTAAATATCCAATCCTTTATAATAATATTTCAATTGACATGGATCAAGGATGGAATAACGATCAACCGACTTGATTTCCCAAGCAAATAAATCTTCATCGAAGGATACAGTATTAAGTAAGTCTACCAATAACCACCATTTTTCATTCATTTTAAGAATAAAAATTACTTGGGCAAATAATGGTTGTTCATTATCACTTCTCAAGTTGATTACATATATAGCTGATCGGCAATATTCGATGTTTTCATTAATTAATTTATTACATTGAAATAAATCATTGTCCAAATTAATATAACCAAAATGATTGAGTAAAATACTTTTCATTGACATATTAAAAGATGAGTTTGTAATTTTTTTTATACCTACAGAGTAGTAAAAACTTTTAAGTCGGGATAAACGGGTGAATTTCAAACATTGCTTGAGACGAAAGTGTGTTGCAAGCATTTTCGGTGTATTCTTGAAATTATTTGTTCTTGTTGCAAGTTTTTTGAAATAAGCATGACATGCTTCATATCTGAAACACCATTGGCGAGTAGCTGGACCATAGTCATGTATTATTTGCTCATATTCACGAATAAAATGAGCTTTTGGCACAATTTTATTTGGAAAATGTATTAACATCGTTTGATGAAATGTATCACATAATTCACCAAGTACAGGCAACCATTTTTTTCTGAATGGGTATGATAAAACTAGATCTAATATTTCACGTAGAATTTTGTAAACAATAAATGATGGTAATTGACCAATTATATCGTGAAAAATGATAGGAAAAAGTTTAAAAATACACAATTTTTGAGCAGCCGTCGCAACGATACGTTCATTTTGTAAGTGCTTCACTTGAATAGGTGGTGGTCGATTGGTGGTGTCAAAATATCCGTATTTAAAATTGGTCATACGTTCTTGAATACGGGCTTGAAAGATGAAAGAAAAAGATAAGTGCGTTGCAATACTCGAGATTCGTTAGTAAACGAATATCAAACTATGTTTTATCGTGCTTTTTATACAAAAATGTACCATTATTCAAAAAGTGAATCAATTTTAATTAGTTACAGATGCGCATGTTTAAATATATCCTCCTCAGCTTTACTTAATTCAAATCGACTCTGAAGAATTTAGTAAGAGGCCATTATTTTCTGGTTATTCGGTAATTTCTACAAGATAAGAAGCTACAATCATACGAAAAATAAGGATATACAAATTCTACAAAAGCTTTGTTCAATGCATCAGAAAGTCGTATATCTATTGAAACATTTCTCGTCTTTTATTTTAGTAATTCACTCGAAGTGAAAATGAAAAGAAAAGATTTTTAGGTAAGTTACATCGAGACTATTCTGATATATTTTCCACTAAACTTTATAAAACTACGATAAGCAGTCACAGAAAAATAATTAAAATCGATTCACATTCAACAATGTGTACCTCAATCGATTATCATCATTTTTCTCTCTTACAAAATGACTTAACTGGATAAAAGCATAAGAAGTAAAGGTTAAATCAATTTTAATTCAGTTACGAAAGAATCTAGACAAATGGTTACGACAAAAATTTATACGATAATCCCAATTAAAGAATTATTTCTCACCATGTGTTATAAGACGCATTGATGAAGCTTGTTTTAATAGATACATTATTACCATCGGACAAATCCCCTCAAGAAAATCGTGCATACAATCGCCAGGTAAAGCTGTTGTTGAATGAAAATTAATAAGATCATGTAATGGACTTTGACGGATCACGCCCATCAAAGGTGATTTATTAGGTTCATTTGAAATCTTTTCAACTAATTCATCATGATCAGTCATCGTTCGACTTTTAATTTGTGATAAAGGAATTGGCAAACTCTTGTCTGCATAATTAATATAGCACCTTCGACAAAAATAGCCGCTATTAAAACAAGATTGAAAACCACCTAACCAGTTAGCTGCCAGATTATCTGCAACGACAGTTGAGAATGTAAATTTAAAATGAATACCATTAAGCACAAGACCATTAAGTTGTAATTCATTTAAATTGTCGATAATTGGTTGAAAGAAGCGTTTTGCCTTGATGTTGTTCTCAAAAAATGGAAAATTTCTGATGGTATAGTATTGTTGTTTTTAAACGAGATTTATCAAATTAAGATCTTATCCAGTTTGTTATATATAAAGAGGGAAGACCAACGGAATTTATTGTTTTCAACGAAAGCAAATAAATGCGATTTATTCGAAGAAAAAAGCAATTTTATTTTATCTCAAAATGATTGAAAAATTTCTTATTGACAAAACTGCTATTTATCATTCAAATTTTGTGGAACTCACGTATATTTTCGAAGAAAATAGTGAATGTGAGTTTTAAGTTCGAGTTTTGGCGGCTCTCCCCGCCTTCACCTGATTACAGATACTTCGCAAAGTAGGCCCCCATTACAGACCTCAGCAACTGCGTACAAAAGGCTCCAGATTTCTTTAACAATAAAAAAACGAGTTGAACAATATGGAGAATATGAGTTCGACTGCTACACAATATTTCAAGACTTTCATACTTATTTGAAAAAAACTATTATACGTTTGTTAAAGTTCTTAATAGTGTAATCGTTGACTTTTTTACAATTTAAAATTGTATGCTAAAAATCAAGTATGAATAATAGTAATATATATTGATCTGTCATAGCACTCATATAATCAACATGAGAAGCATGATTCGATCTTTTTATCAATTTGAAAAGTAAATAATATCATCATTTACGCATTGATTGAAATATATAGTAGGGTGATAAGAGCTACTGATGCATATAAACTGCATTATTATAATACTCTTATTTATGAAATAGTCAATGGTGAAAAAAATTAATAATCTCAAATAAAAAAAATAACAAAAAAATGATTATTATCGAGTGTATAGCAACAATTATAAATGAAATCGGATGCGCTCAAATGAAAAAGACATTTTCTTTTTTAAATGTCGAAATAAATAATAAATTCTGGCTCTTCTCATCGATTATTAGTGAAAACAACTATAGTCGACAAGAAATTTTCCGGTTTACAAATGATGTATTAGGATAACAAGGTTGAAGGATATATGTGAGTTCCACATTTCAGCTCCAAAGGAGCTGCACTAACAAGCTTTTTCATGAGAGTTTTTACTTTTAGAATTCTACTTTCACAAACACCAACCAACTGAATAAAATCGAGTTTTGATCGATATTGATCTGGTATGTCTTCAAGTGTAAAGTAAATCATGGACATCTTGTGTCGATCACGTTTTGATCCTAAAGGATTTGTTAAGCCAATATCATCAAGATATAATTGAATTAATAGATGATCATTATCTAATCTTAAACCATGATAACCATCTCTAATTGAAAACATCAAATCAGCATCGAAATCCGTTACTGATTGTTGGTGGCGAATATTTTCAAGAATTTTAAGAGCTAGTGGTTGAGAATTCAACATTGAAGATAATGTTTTGTCAATAGGGATAAAATATCCACAGTCAGCAGCTTCACCAGCAGATGATACAACAATTTCTTGAACTGCACTATAGCCAAAATATTTCTCACAATGTCTTACAAATTGATATTCATTTTTAGTTATGGATTCAGTTGCATTGCGTATATCATCGAATAGATGTTCTAATTGATCAAATTCAATAGCTTTTTTATTTCTATTTCGAGAAGATGGTAAATCAGATGAATGACTATCTATAGAACAATTGAAAGTTTTTTTTCCTGATAAAATTTGAATACGATGTATTAATGTTGTAAAGTAACTCGAAATAACATTCATGACATTTTTCGGTAATAAAAATTCTTCACGTAATTGTAGAATAAATAAAACATATGATTTTTTAATATCATCTATTGAACCTATAGTTTCTTCATTATTATCAATTGAATTAAATGATGATGTGTCATTATATAAGTAATCTTTTGATGAGATTAATTCTGGATCATCATTGACAAAATCTAATGGATCGTTGTCATCAGCATTCATTCGGTTAGCATCAATATCAAAACTTGTATTTTCTTTTAGTTGATTATCATTCGGAATTGTACTGTTATTGTGTTTTTCTGCTGAATGAAGTTCAGTTAAGTGCTTTCGATATATATGTGATTTATATGCCAAATAATTTCGATATAAAATACCACATGTACTGTGCAAATCACATGTAATTTCATAATGCGGTTCATTTTGATGATAAAGTGTAATGTGTCGGAACATTTTAGCAAAACTCGAAAAATCTCGATGCGTCAAGCAAAGTAGACAGGTAAATGAAGACATGAGATTTTGTCTCTGTGGAACAGTTTAAGATAAAAAGCGTTATTAGATTTATATATATCAACTGAATAAATATATTAGTTTTTGTTTAGTTGTTTACTTTACGATTCTTTCTCGAACAAGCTTAATACACAAAGAATCTATAGCTAATATAAACCAATGGATTACAAACGCCACTAAATGTTCAATTCTATTCTTTCACATAAACATGCGCTCCTACTTTACTGAAAAAAAATTTCTAGTTATATTACATTAAATTTGAATTTCTAACGCGCATTACGAGATATCCAACACAATTAAATATTTAGTACTAGATTCAACTAGTGAAAAAAACATGCATTTCTTTAATAAATAAAAATAGACTGACCTTTGATTCGAGATAAAACTACATCGTCGTCGATGAAAGTTTTGCACCAACGAACAACATCTTCGCAAGACCAGTTCATTGTTTGATAATTATAAAATATATGAAATTCTAGAAAAGAAATATGTATAACTATCCACACAAAACACTATTACTAGAATACTAAAAGATAAACAATTCTATACAAAAAAACATCATTAAAATTTTGTTCTTCTTCCATTCAATGGTCTATTATTACTGTTTATTTCATCTAATAAAAGTACGACTCGATAGATAGCGATAGTGATCAGCAATGTCAAAGGTCCGAAAAATGTCCACTTTACCTACAGGCCTCGCAAAGCTCCTTCTTTCCTTCTTTTTTCCTTTTTTTTAAAGATCATCCTTCTT
>CAJNOL010005975.1:0-10291 GCA_905250125.1 Rotaria sordida | reverse complement strand
TGTGTGTCTGTGTGTGTTTATAAACTATTGAGAATACTAAAGCATTGGATAAAATCAATGGCCCATGTCAGTAGTTTATAATCACATTTTAACCTGCGGTCAGTCGATCCCAAAAACAGCTGACGAGTTTTTCAGGACCTTTCCGCTCATTCCGTCTATGTGTGTCAGAAAACTAGTCAAACACGTTTGGTTCTAGATTATTATTTCTTAAAAATATCGAAAACTTTTTGTTTGCAACCCCGTGATCTTGTCTGGAGCGAAAAGAAAAATCTTTCTTTTTAGTACTTTACTAATGACTCTAGCACGATGCATTGAATAGATTAATAGCTCTATGAATGAATTTGATTAGAGCTCTTTCTTAATGATATTTGTACATACCATTCATGAAAACGTATTAGCCAATCCTAACTTCCAAACCTTGATATCAAAGAACAAGAAAGAAAGTTTTAATTTTGATTATTTATTCTGAAGATATATCCACACCAATCTTTCAATAATACAGAATATAATATAGAAAAAATTAAATCAAAAGAAAAGAATAGATTTTCTTTCATAATGACGTTTTTCTTTCTTGTTTTTCTTTTATCAGAACACAAACGATAACAAAAAATAGATAATTTAATTCTTTTTAAAGAAATTAAAGAAAAAATAAAAGAAACAGTTAATTAATATTTCTATTGAAAATCAACACGCAAAAGATATTTCAATATTGATTTGATCAGTATTATAAACAATATATTCGTTATATAACAATGAAGTTTGTCGAGCATTTGATGGACCATCATAACCCATTGGAATAAGTACATCATCATTTATATAATAATATTCTATTTAATAAAAAAAATAAAATTTCAATTTAAGATATTCTTTGAAATAAATCCAACCTTTTGGATTTGACATAGTTGATCGACAATCTTTAGTTGAATGTGTATTAGCTGGTAAAGTTTATGCAGATAAATTAGTTACTTGATAACGTTCATGCATTTTTCCAAGTGCTACTTCACATAAAAGCATTAATCCTTGTAGAGATTGTTTTGTTACAAAACAGCAATTTGATAAAAATATTTATTTAAATCAATTGAAATCAACAAAAAAAGAAAAATAACTTAATACTTTTTGAAACTATATCAGCAAAATAAACACTTTTACCAAACATATATTTCAATACTATCGAACAACAAATGACGACAAAACGAAACATTACTATTTTTTAAGTCTCAACAACAACTAGATAAATCAAAATTAGATAAAACGATCTTCTCTTAAAATCGAAATCCTATTCTAATGTAATATTAGTTCAAAAAAAAACAAAACTTACTCTTGAATAACTCTTGAAACATCGGGTGCTTTAATAATAGTAACTTGCTTTTCAATGACTCTTGCTAAAACTCGATCATGTTTTTTATATTTCTATGGTTTACTAAACACAACAAAACTTGAAAAATGTCAATAAAAAGACAAATATTTGCAAAGCATCATATTCTGTTTTAATATCATCTAGTATATCCAACATTTTTCTTGTTCATGTTGTTGTTGAATAAGAAAATTTTGTCCATTCTATAACATGACCTGTACAACGGTAACATGTATAACTAAAATAAACAATAAAAAAAAAACCGTTCCTAGAAAAGTAATTTTTTATTTAAAAATAAGAAATCTTCAACATTATGCTAAACAGTATTCTAATGGACCAAAGGCCATACAATCTGCAATTGTATCAATTAACTAAATTTAAAAAAGATAAATAATTTTAAAATGTAATAAGTGATTTTACATGTGATTTTTCAGTAAGAAGTTTTTGCTGATTATGTTCAAGTAATTCTTTTAAAACATCATTTGGTACTTGTTTTCTTAAAGCATCTTTATACTTCTAAAGTAATTCATTTTGTTTCTAAACACAAAAAACTCTAAATTTAAATCTCAAAAACGAAATGGCAATAAAGTTTTTTTGTCGTATTTAATCTTGTTCAGGTGTTAAATCATTATATTCTTCAATTTTTGATGGTTGATGTTGTATCTATAAATAGTCTTCAAAGACATTCACAAATCGGATTAGCTTCTTATAGATATTACTCTCAGTTTATGTAGCATACAAACTCATTTTTAATACACCCGAAAAACAAAAATTTTTTTTATCTTTTATTTTTTTATTTTTTTCATCTTTTATTTTTTTTTATTTTTTTCATATAATAAAAAACTCTTGTGTTTGTTCTTGATGTATCTGATGCAGTGGCGTAGCCAGCCTTGGGCCAATGGACAATTGCCTAATAGTTGAAAAGTTATTGCCCAATGATTTTTGGAAACTATAGCAATTGCCCAATGCTTAAAAGGCTTGATATAGTGCCTTCGAAGACTTAATTGACGTTATTTTAATAAATCGCTCTTATAGTGATTTAATCAAGCGATGGAGAAAGATAAATTGACCATCTTTTCTGATGCAGCAGCGGTCTTAATTCATGATAATTGCAATTTAATAGTATTTTTTTGTCAAAACACTCGCCAAGTTGCTTAAAGTTCCCTAATTAAAGACAAATGCATATTTATCCACTTTTCTGAGCATATAGAATCGTGTCAAATGGAATCGACTGTAGTAATTTAGCTAAACACTTTAAAAACAGTAGTAATGGCAAGATTTTTGCAACTTAATAAATACGGAACCGATTTAATCATCAAACGAAAGTAATCTGAAAATATAAGTCACGGATTAAGAGTAACTACATTGATATTACAGTCTTTAATTCGGATGATACAGAGCTTACTGAAAATTACAGCAGCATAGAAAACATCTGTAAGCTTGGAAAAGATTCACTAATGATAAAATAGAGGCATTCGTCAAAATTTGATTCTTTTTTTAAGAACATTTGAATGATCATCATCTAAAGCCACCAAATCCAAACTTTTTTGCTCATTTGGATATTTTATAGTAAGGTTGGTTTCAATTGACTTTTTAGCACTGCCCACTAGTGGCGGAGTCAAGAGATGGCTGGATAGGAGTTCAAGCTTCCACTAGGAGAAAATTATTGAGTTTAGTTGTTCTTCTCACTAGCTTAACAAATCAAACAGAATGTAAATCAGAATGATTATTCGTAACTATTAGCTAGAATATAGACTAGATTGACGTTTGTGAAGAAATAGTGCATCCCATTTCTTCAAAACATTCCGTTCTTTAATATCCACTCATGTTTTGATCGAATAATGATTGTAGAGACTATTTATCATTCATTACGCCTAAATTTCTGCCGTCTTTATGAATAATAGAATTTATACTTTCGGAGAAAAGTCTTTTCTCTCTTTCTTTCTATTTTGCCACACTTTGCATGAAATTTATTACCGGGTTAAGATATGAAACGAGATGTTTATCGCAATATGGTGTACAAATCATACTGAAATGAAACTCTCATGTTATATATCTACTCGGTAATAAAATCGATGCAACGTATAATAGCATAGAAGTAAAGAGAAGAGTAAGAGTTACTCAGTGATGTAGCTGCTTTAACCAAAACATGCGAGCAAAACTTTACTAAAGTGAAGCTTAGCAATAAATTCACAAGTGACTAACGAGGAAACTACTCCAACTGATTCCGAGCTTTCGGGTTCATCTTTTGGCTACGGGTAGACCTCAATGCGATTAAGAAAACCCTAGAAACGTTCGTGTCCATGGCTCTTCCTTCCCGAGATATGGTCAAAACTATATTATAACAAAAGGGATTTTTCTCATTAGTGTAAAATTTTTTTTTTTCATCAAAACAGTTTTAGATTTTTCTTTAAACAGCTAACTCTAGTAATAGCTTGTTTTCTGCAATTTACTGTAGAAAACAAGCTATTACTAGAGCTAACTGTATAAAGAAAAATCTACAACCCATTTTGATGATAAAAAAGAAACTTTTGAATAATAAAAAAAAATCCTTTTGTTATGACATAGTTTTGACCATATCTCGGGAAGGAAGAGCCGTGGGCACAAACACTTCTAGGGTTTTCTTAGTCCCATTGAGGCCTATCTGTAGCCAAAAGATGAAACCGAAAGCTCGGAATCAGTTGGAGTAGTTTCCTCATAAGTAGGAATTCACCATTCGAAAAAACGGGAGTGCATCGAATCGTGTCTTGCAGATTTTCTGATATGTTTTTCAGAGAGTTCTGGTTTGAACGTTATAGAAATTCATCTAGAGCATGAAGTCATCACAATGGATTTTCAATTTGGAGACATCTATTAGAACTATCGATGAAAGATCTGTAAAACAGGGCCAATCGAACACTATTAGAACCCTTTCATAATGCATCATAGGGATTTATTTGCGAGAGGTTAAGCAATTTTTTAATAAAATTAGCAGAAAAGTTTGCTTTTCGTTGTATTGTGGCGAAAGTTTATTCTATAAATCCATCTAAAAACGTATGTTTTTTGAATAAATCGAAAGAAATTCAAAAAATGTGTCAGAAATTCAATAAGACAGGACTTATTGCATTGTTACCTCCACCATCCAGTGGTGAACACCGCATATCTCTACCATGCTCCCATCAAAAGATATTTATGTCTCTTTATTTGAAATGAATATTACACAGTAATTTCCAACGGCAGCAACGATTGAGGCTAAGAATCTTCATAACTTTTCTTAGCTCCAGCTGTAGTAAACTCGCTTCTTAGTTTGAGAACCATGAGCCTCTCTTCAATAAATATTCGTTTTTGTGATGGCAATAAGTTTTAAAAATTTGTGGCCCAATTGTTTTTTAATTGCCCATTGTTGCCCAATCCTCAGAATAGTTTAGTTGGGAAACGGCCCAATGGTGAAAAATTCCTGGCTACGCCACTGATCTGATGTATCTTTTGTATTAAGCTATGCTTAATCATCGTTGTTTATTGTTTGACAAATGTTTATAAAAACCGGTTGTAATAGAACGTACTCTTCTTCATCAAGAGAATGCATTTTTTTGTTTTCTAAAAATTGTTTTAAATCATAATTTGTATGTTCATAGGCATATTTTGTAAGATCGGCATCAAGATGAAAATATTTATCTAAATCTTTTTCTTGTTTAAGATAATTCAACATGTGAACCGGATCAATTTCGAATTCTTCGGATACCTTTTGTAAAATTGAATATAATAATGGATAATCAGATAATAATTTCTTGCTATCAATTTTTCGTTTTGAATAAATTTCCACCTGAGTTTCTGGAAGATTGTTGCGTATCAATTCTTCACGTAACCGATTTTTAGGTACTAAAAATAAATCTCTGATCAACGCTTGTCGTTCAGAACATTTTTCTTTTTCTATTCTTTTTAATTCTCGTTCTTCAAGTTGTTCAATTTTTTCTTTGAATTCCTTTTGTTCTTTTTGCATTGCTTCAATATCTGTAAGTAATTGTGTATTTGTTTTTTTAATATCATCCATTTTCGTAAATAGAGTTTGATTTTCTGTTGTTAATTTATTAGTTTTGCTCTAAATAAATCGTATAGAAAAGAAAATAGTAAATTGAAAAAAAAACAAAAAAAGAATAACTATTACAGAAACATATTTGAATATATTTGACATAATTTTGTAAGAACCTTCAATACATTCTGTTAATTCATTAAATAAGATACGAAATGATTCAATATTTAATGTCGATTTCCAAAAATTTTCTTTAATTTTTTCAAGATGAAACTTTGTTTGATTCAAAAGGACATCAATTTGTTTCTCATGAATAGAATTTTCAGCTACGAATAAACTGTCAATTAATGATTCAATCATATCATCCAAAAGTTGTGTACATGTTTTACGTTGTTGATTTTGATCTTCAGGTATCATCATTAGATTTTTATATAATTCTTCAATAAGACTTGTTGAACGTTGACTGACAAATGGTAATTTTTCTTGAATTTGGATATTCATATTGATATTGTTTTTGAGTTAATAATAATGATATTTGGCAAAATATCAATGATGTGAAGTGAAGTCAGTCAAAGTGTAGTCTATTGGTCCATGCTATTGCTAGTGTATATGTGGTAGTAGAATTAAAATTTTATTTTTTACTAGTAGAATTTTAAATTTTACTGAATTTTAATTTCTACTACGACATATATATATATAGATGTCACAGACCTATCAACAGATATCGCTGATTGTCGGTTGTGTTTTATATCACCTTCATTTGCAATGATTAAACAATTTGTGTCTCCTAATATATGTAAACTGGATGAAAGTATTGAAGATATTTATTATAATAATGAAACTTTAGCTTTAATCATTGATAAACATTCGAAACAAACATTTCATATCGAATTGAGATCATTAGAAATGTTTGATTAATTTTGGTCACTTACATTTGATTTGATCTTATTTATAGTCGATTATGTACCTATTCGTTGCTGTTCAATCAATCATAACGAATGGATTATACCTGATTTGTATAATTCAAATGTTAAATATGTTACAAAAGATGGAAAAATTAAACTAATATATTGATACAGATCAGTAGCTTGCTGTGCAATTTTAGTAATGTCAACTAAAGATAGTCTAAATTTCCATAAACTATTCAGTTTTTTCTTCATGATTTCTTTTAGGTATTTTTGCTAACTGATTCAATAGATATTCATTAATAGAAAAATTAATTTCAAAGTTTCTTACTTCAAGAAGCCGAAGAAGATGGTTTTGTTTATTTTTGTCAGAAATAAAAATTTTCGACCGAAGAAATGATAATATTATTGCTTAACGAATATCTAATTTGATTGGGTTGGCAACAAAGTTTTTACGTTTTTTTTTAATTTCATTTTATTTTTTCACTACAAAAATACAATTAAGTTTCAATAATGTATGCTCCATTATTGTCTATGACTTGTCGCCAATGTTCTGGAAGAGAAAGGATTCCGCGTTTGTAGAACTCCTGGGACTTTTGGCTGAAGAAGTTGCCGAGGTCCATTGTGAGGTCGTGTTCGTTGTCAAATTTTTTTTCACGTAAATGATCGGTAAGAGAATGGAACAAATGGTACTCAGAAGGAGCTAAGTCTGGAGAATACGGTGGATGTGGACTCGCAGTCCATCCAAGCTTCAATACTTTTCACGCGTTGACTTAGCAATGTGAGATCTGGTATTGTCATGTAAAAGATAAACCTTATCCTGCTTTCCCCGACGTTTTGTTGCAACTCGATTCAATTGTTGGCAGTAAAGATCAGCAGTAACAGTGCTACTAGTTGGAAGAAGTTCCCAATGAATTACACCTCTTATGCCCCACCAAACGCTCAATATAACCATCATTGGATGAAGTTCATCTTTTGGCGTTGGTATACCTCTTTCTCCAACTCTCAGCTATTGGCGCTTGCGTGTGCGGTTGACATACATTACCCACTTTTCATCGTCGGTAATAAGATCGCGGAGCCATTCGTAATTGCGATGAGAAGTCAGTAATTCCATATATGAATCGACTCTGTGTTGGAGCTGAAGTAGTAATAATTCATGGGATATTCAAACTCCATATTTCCATGTCTTGCCTAATTCGCTCAGATGTTTTTCTACCGCAGTATAAGAGCATCCAAGCCGCCCATGTCATCACTTTTTAAACAACTGCGTCGCAGTTGCGCGTAACTACGACGCACTGGTTGCAGTTGAGACGGAAGAAATAGACTTCTTTCACTGCGACGCATTTGCGTTCGCATCTACGACGCAGTGAGTGCAGTGCCTGCAAAAATATTCACTGTTCTCGCCGTTGCTGAAAAAATAGCCAATGATAAATAAATATCTTAATTTTCCAATTCGATGGTTTTTAAACACCAATAATAACGGCTAAATGGAGTATAAAAGGATGCATCTCAAGCATACGAGCTCATTTCTTTCTTTTTCTATTACCAAGACACTTCATTTTATCTCTCAAATTATCAAGGTAAGCGTCATGAATACTTTAATAAAGTAGTTAAAGTAGAGATTTTTTCACAAAAGAAGAGCTTTTTTAAGAAAAGAACGATTTTTTATAAAGTTTAATCAAAAGGCTTTAGGGGTCGAGGAA
Source organism: Rotaria sordida (assembly GCA_905250125.1). Lineage (NCBI taxonomy): Eukaryota > Metazoa > Rotifera > Eurotatoria > Philodinida > Philodinidae > Rotaria > Rotaria sordida. Next base: position 2,320 of record CAJNOL010005975.1, on the reverse strand, counting down.
TCCGAATCTGAAATCCGTTTTTCGAAATTTTAAGTTCGATTTCACCACAAATTTTTTTGTAAAAGAATATTTTTTTTCTTTTTTACAAAAAACATTTTTGTGGTAAAATCGAACTCAAAATTTTGAGAAACGAATTTCAGATTCGGATTCCTCGATCTCTAAAACCTTCGATCAAACTTTATAAAAAATCGTTCTTTTCTTAAAAAAGCTCTTCTTTTGTGAAAAAATCTCTACTTTAACTACTTTATTAAAGTACTCATGACGCTTACCTTGATAATTTGAGAGATTAAATGAAGTATCTTGGTAATAGAAAAAGAAAGAAATGAGATTGTATGCTTGAGACGTGTCCTTTTATATGTTTTTTATTTTCTAGGTTTTTATTTCTTTTATTTTTTGAAAATTTTTTAAACTTTTTCATTTCTTATAATTTTTTTTTATTTTTTTAAATTTTCCTATTTTTTCAACTTTTTTAAAAATTTTTTATTAGCAATTTTTTGTATTTTTCTAATTTTTTTATTTTTTTGTATTTTAAAAATTTTTTGTAATTCCTAATAAAAATATTAATAAAGTGAAAATGTCACCTATGCCGTCTTTTTTAGCAACTGCAATTTTTTTACCGTAACTACCCGCAACTGCAATTTTTTTATCGCAGTTACGCGTAACTGCGACACAGTTACACCGTAACTGCGTCGCAGTTTTTCGCAATTACGGATCACACTACGATCGCAGTTACGCCGTAATTGCGTCGCAGTTTGACCGCAGTCGAACACATGGGCGCTCTGCTAGATGGCCTGTAATTAATCCCAGATCTTCTTCGATAAGCTGCTTTAATAAGTCAATGTTCACCTTCACTGGTCTTCTCGAACGAGGTAAATCGTCAAGTTTGAAGTTCTCGCTCTTAAATCGATTGAACCAATGTTGTGCTGTACGAATGGAGAGTACATCATTGCCCATCGTCCTGCATATGTTGCTTGCTGCTTCCGTTGCTGTACGGCCCAATCTGAATTCATGAAGTAAAAGCACTTGATACTCTCTACGAGAAATCTCTATTTCTAATTCGAAACCAGCTTCTTTACTCATAGTTTTGTTGTTGTTTGCAACACATTCGTGCCCTATATATATATATATATACAGTGGATACCAAAATTATTCAACAGGCAGATCATTTTTTTTGTTTTGTTTATATCTCAAAAGCTAGACGGGCTAGAATATTCTGGTTCTCGTCATATTATAGGCCATAGTCTCTAGTATAACCACAGAAAATTTCAGTTCAATCCGCCGATCCGTTAAGGTTTTATTAGCAACACAATCGTAGTATGCCATTTTTCCTCCTTCCAAAATTATTCAACAACTTGTTTTTACGATCCACTGCGTGGCTATTTCAACATATAATTTTCTTCATGGTACATCATTCGAAAGAGCAAATTGTGCTCTACATGATGACTACCTTTGACTGTAGCTTTCCTTCAGCTAAGGTCCCAAAATAGGATTTTCTGAGCCATACTAGGAAACTCGACAAAGAAAGTGATAAAAGCTAATTTTTTCCTACCATGTTTGCCCAATTTCACTGTTTAACATATCATTAGAAAGAGCATAACAAACTACATCAGATATTCTACTCAAATAAGTACTCTATGCTGAAAAATTGGGTTGATGAATACCCATGTCTACGCTAATCATGTATAGGGCCTCTTGTATTGTTCCATTTGTGCATTGAAAGAGATGTGAACAAGTCTTTTTTCAAGCGTAGATTTGTAGAGAATTTCATACTCTACAAAACAGAGGGTATGGATGTGGTTTTGAAGTCACTTAGTGCATAATAACACGAACTTCTCAGGAAGAAATTTTCAATTACAATATCAGACAACCTCCCACATAGGACAGTAGTGGGTATGCATATGGATGTGCATGTCGGTATCGTTGCGTCTGTAATGTGCTGATGTTGGTGTGCCACTGTGGGTGTGTTAGCGTAGGTGCGAATGAAGTTGTTGTTGTGCTTGTACATTTGTCTGATGTTGAAGTGAAGGTCAGCTTACAAACCCACAACTTCCTACAATTCGTCGGATTTTTACGTTTTCAGAGTTTCTCGAGTTCTTTGAGCTGCTTCAGCTCTCACAGTTGCTTGAGTTTCTCGAATTCTGTTAATTCCTTGAGTTCTGAGATTTCTGACGTTTCTGAGAGTTTCTCAGGTTCTGAAAAGCCTAAGAATTTCGTGAGTTCTGTATTACTGTAATGATAACTGCTCATTTTTTTTTATTAACGTTTGAGTTCCGAAATCGGTAAGAGTTCAGAACTCACGGAATCCGGATATGTTTCTTGG